>JACEGR010001470.1:0-167106 GCA_014170235.1 Listronotus bonariensis
CCCAGCAAACACTATTTGCCGGCAATGTACATTTTTCATATTGGCATTGATGGTAAAACATTGGCAATTGGTAGCAATATTATGCCAACATCTTATACGCATTAAAAACTCAACCCTAAATAAACACTTAATTGCCAATAAATATTACATGCAGGCGAATTGCAAAAATGGCGGCATACCAATCCTGATTAAATAAAACACGCGTTTTTGTTGCAGGCAAATAAATATTGGATTTTTGAAGGCAAACCTTCAACGCATATTCATACTTTTTAAACCATATTATTAACATTGGTATTTAACTAACATTAAAGCAATTTTTTGATCTGTTTTATTTATAATGGCAGCTAAACAACATTATTTTATGTTTTTTTACATAATTTAAAGGAAATGGCCTTTTCATAACATTTTATTGTTAAAAATCATGCAAATAAAAATTAGGTCAAACTAAATGTTTATTATGTATTTTGAAGCGAATAAAAATAAAATGATGGTCTTTTTTAAAGAAAAGAGTTTTTTAATAGACATAATTAAATGTATTCATTACCTAATAAGTGTGTGTTGTGTGATTAATTGGTGATGGCTAGTCGAGAAGGCAAGATATTCAAGTAGACTGTTAGGAGCTGTAAACATTTTGTTTAAAACTTTATTAAAAGTTTTAAAGACGTGTTAATAAAAAATATTACGAAGTGACTAGGGGCACGTTGATGTGCCGCGATTATTTTTTTACCGGGCACGTGTATGACGTCACTACTGAGCGTGCCATTATTCATCATCAAGTTTGAAATTCAAACTATCCTTAATTTGGCCTTCTTTTGCACGAAATTCTTGATATAACAATAAATTGGCATTTAATATTTTATGAGCATCCTTAAAAAACCTCTTTTTTAGTTATTTTACACGTTTTTTTATTAAATTCTAATTTTTTAGGCCCAAAACGCTGCAACCATGCATACACCTATGTGTATCGTGGTTTCAAACATGGCGACTTGATTTAAAGCAAACCTCTTAATATATTAATAAAGAAAGGCTTATAATCAGTAAAAAACAGGTTTTAAAAAGATTTTTTAATGTAAAATGAAATATTGTGTGCCAATTTAGTGTTATATCAGGAATTTAGTGGAAAAAGAAGGGAGAATATAGTAAAAATAAGGATAGTAGACAGTAGTGACGTCATACACGTGCCCGGTAAAAATAATCGCGGCACATCAACGTGCCCCTAGTCACTTCGAAAATCGAATATATATTTAATAGTTTTTTGACATACCGATAGATGGCGTAATGGACAATAAACTACTACGTTTCTGCGATATCTTCGCTTTTTATCGTCTAAATCCATTAGACAAAAATAATCCGAGAGCGGTATGCGGTAGGTGATCTCACTTAGCTTTGAAAGAAATATCTTCGGCTAGTGTAGAAATCTGCATCTCCAAGTTGTACAGTGTTCCGAGAGATTGTACTTTGCATTGCAAGGAAATTGCATGCAGTAGAGTTTTTTCCTATTTTAATTTTCAAATAAAATTTCGCCTCATTTTAGCTTTTAAAAAAGTATATGCGACAATAATTTTCGTCAATATGACGTCAGCTTGCTGCTTGGGAGTATCTGCATTTGCCCACTTTTGTGTCTTTTTGTTATCTTTTTGCCAATAACTTATTAATGATGGATGCCATCATCTTAAACGCATTTTTTTGCCAATAACTTATTAATGACGGATGCCACCACTTTATCTGCAACACGTGGCCTAATAACGGCCAATTGCCCACTTTCGCGTCTTTTGATACCTTTTTGCCAATGCCTTGCCATTAAAGAGTGTTGGCAATGCCAGTAAATTAAATGCGATAAAATCGCCCACAGCCCGACGATGGGCAAGAGAGGAAGCCTTTCTGTAAGTGAAGGATCATTAATGAGACGAATAGCTCTTCTTTGAATAGAATCAAGAATGCTCAGGGTTGTTGGGGACGCCATGCCCCAGATATGAGAACAATATTCAAGGGAGGTCCGGATTTGGGAAACATATAAAGTGTATAAATTAGAAGCGGAAAAATACTTTTTAGCTCGAAAGAGAAATCCAAGATCTTTGAAGCTGCCGTGGCTATAGATACAATGTGTTTATGCCAGTTAAGGTTACTTTCAAATGTGACGCCCACGAGATTGAAGGTGTCTTTGCTCTGTAGAACTTGGCCGCTCATAAGTAGAGGATGAGTATTTGATGACTCTTTTCGCGACAAGGAACATGACTGTGTTTTGGATGCATTAAAATGGACGAGATTTTTGGCGCCCCAATCCAATATTAAATTAAGATCCTGAGAAAGAGATATCTGCATCGCTCTGCGTTTATTTTCCAAGTCAGGTTTAGTGATGGGTTTAGGAACCTGAAAACTGGAGTGAAGGGTACTATCGTCGGCGAAACTATGAATGGAATTAGTTGTGGACGAGAGAAGGTCGTTGATGTGAAGAAGAAACAATGTTGGTGCCAGAACTGAGCCCTGAGGGACTCCAGCATTTATTTGGTGAAAGCTTGAAGAATGGCCGTCCACAATAACTGATATACGTCGATCAGATAGATAACTAGAGAGCCAAGTACAGAGTTTAGTTGAAAGACCATAGGAGGGAAGTTTATTAAGAAGTGCGGCATGCCAGACCTGGTCAAAAGCTTTGATATATCAAGAGCAACGATCTGGGACTCACCTAGAAACTCAAGAGACTTATTCCAACAGTGTGATACGAAGGAAAGAAGATCTGCTGTAGATCTTTTGTGGCGAAATCCATACTGCCTGTCGTGCAAAATTTTGTGTTTTTCCAAGTACTTAAGAATTTGTGAATTAATTAATTTTTCCATTACTTTACAAAGAACTGAGAGAATTGAAATTGGTCTATAGTTAGATGGAAGCGATTTAGATCCTTTCTTGGGAATAGGTTGAACACGTGCAGCCTTCCAGCTCTCCGGAAAGATACCTGTGTCGTAAGAAATTCGAAAGAGCCGAGTTAAGATTGGTGCAAGTTCTGGAGCACATTTTTTTAAAACGATTGCTGGTATGCCGTCCAGCCCAGACGATTTCTTGGTGTTAAGGGAGGAAAGGATACGCTTAATGTGTTTTACTTTAAAAATAATATCGGGCATTTTATGAGGAACTGGGGTAACCGTTGGAATTGGATGATTTACGGGAGGGTCAAGGGTTGAATTGGCAGCAAATTGTTTGGCAAATAGTTCTGCCTTCCCTTTAGCAGTAGAAATAATTTCATCTTCCAAAGATAGTGGTGGAAAAGAACTGGCACAAAAATTCCTACTTATGTTTTTCGCAAAGGACCAGAAGGATTTGCTGCCATTTGAGCAAGAAAGAACTTTGTTTTTGATACGATTGTCGAAGGAGTCTTTGGCTTCAGAAATTGTTTGATTGTAGTAGTTTCTTGCTTCAATGCTGGCCTGTCGGTTTTCTGGACTAGGATCCTGTTCCTGTAGAAACTTCTTGTGAGCCTGAACTTTTAAAATTCTGGCTTTTTCACAAGATTTGGAAAACCAGGGTTTGTTATTGGATTTTTTGGGGTTTTTGATAGTGTGTGGAATATAGGTTTCAATGCCCACTTGAAGTGATTCAGTAAGTTGATTGCAAATTTGAGAAGGATCACGAGAAGAAAAGCAGATGGAATTCCAGGGGTAAGTGGCGAAGAAGTCCCTTAGGCCATCCCAGTCGGCTGAGTTGTAGTGCCATACGGTGCGTGGTGGCATGTATTCATTTACCTCGGGATGTGCAGGGTAAGATATAGTAACTAAGCCATGATCTGAGCGACCTAGGGGTGCTGTGACAGATGTTTCATAGAGTTCGGGGTTTGTAGTAAGAAAGAGATCTAGGGGATTTGAACTATGATTTGGGACTCTAGGAAAGTAGGTGGGTTTCAAAATAAGGTTGGTAAGAGAGTTACTGACTGCGAAGATTTCGGCTGCTCTGCCTTGGGGGTCAGTTTTTGAAGAGCCCAGCCAATCCTTATTATGGGCATTGAAGTCGCCAAGCACGATTACTTCAGCCGATGGAAACTGAGAAATTATGCTATCGATCTTTGTTGAAAGAAAGTCAAAGAATTCGACATAGGAATTATTAGATGGGGACCGGTACAAACAGCAGATAAATTTAGTTGAAGACCTAAGGGAAAGTTTGAGCCAAAGGATATCAGGCCTACCCGATTCAAGATTAGAAACTCGAGCACAAGCCAGATCGTTGCGGACGTAAGCACATACGCCACCATGTGGGCGGAAAGACGAAATAAGTTCGTAGCCTGGGAAGAGAAGGTGGCTGGTTGAAGATTTAGAACTTATTTGTGTTTCCGTTAGAAACAGTATGTGGGGCTTAGATGACTGAAGGTGATGGTGAACGGAGTTTATATTGGTGTTAAGCCCACATATGTTTGCAAAAGAAATTAAACTTCTCGATGAAGGCCTCCCGGATGCACCCCTCGCCCGGAGATCCGAATGGAGGGGTATTTTACCTCCGGAATATTTTACTTCCGGGTGTGCCGCCATCATTTGTACATAGTTTGGGGGTTAAAAGGAAAAAAGAAAAGAAAAAGAAGGAAGAAGGAAAACTGACTCACAAACCCAGAACCCGAAACGTCCGTTAAGACTTCACGGGTTCTTTGAAGGGTGAGTGGGGTGGTACCTCCTCAGGCGAGGAAAGCTCCTCTACCACCTACCATAACGGCCAATTGCCCACTTTCGCGTCTTTTTGATACCTTTTTGCCAATGCCTTGCCATTAAAGAGTGTTGGCAATGCCAGTAAATTAAATGTACAACGCCGGCAAAAAATGTTATATGGGAGACGTGATTGAGGCATATTTTGTTTAAACTTCCTAGTGAGCTTGTATCTACATTAAAGTTTTCTACAAAGTCACTACGGATAATTTTAGTCACATTTAATAAAAAATATTCTTCATTTTTTTCTAATACATTTTTAAGTTTTGTTCTCATTTTTCTCCCAATAGTACCACTAACACTATTAAGAGATGTTTGCAATGGATTGATTAAATTTAAAGATTCTATCTAATGGGGGCAACTTATTTAATTCCAACTTTGAAATAACATCTAAAACACAAGTATAATTGCTTTGAATAAATGCTAGTTGTTAAGGCAGTAATTTATTTTCCATCAAATGTTTCGCATCAAAAAGTGCCGCTTCCCACCAGGTTCCCCGTTTTGTTATTATTGGTTGAGGGGGAAGTGGAACATTCGGTAGTATGTTCCAACCGCCTTCCCGAGAAATAAATCTGATGTTGGTGGATATTTTTGTGTAGAATATGCATTTAATAATAGCTTCTTGAAAAAACATGCAAAAAAATAATTTTCTGCATAAAATAAGCAAAATATGCCCAATATGCATCTTGCAGAAATGTGGACTGAGCACAAATACCTAATACCTGCGATTAAAAAAAAGCTTAATAGTATAAAAAGTACTAGGTCCCTTGGGGGTTTTAAAACCAAATTCCCTTTCTTCTCCTCTTAAGGATGCGCCATTGCATTTAGAAAAATAGTAAAAATAAATAAAAATATACAAAAGAAGTAGTATGCGATATCTGCCGGCAAATAACTTTATCAATCTGGCGCTTTAAAAACCCCTACATATTATTTTCCTTGGGATTTAAACTTTGACTAGTAGATGTCGCTACACACACTAGTAAATGTTTTTATTTTGTCAGTGTTGCCAAATTATCAATATTGTAATGAATTCTTAGATTTTTTTGGCCCCTAACCAGTGCCGTATTAGCCATTAGGCTGACTAGGCTACAGCCTAGGGCGCCATGAAAAAAATAGGCGTTATGGAGGTAAGGACCTTTTTTTATTTTTTTTTAGTGGAAAATAGGCGCTCTGGGAATTCTAGCCTAGGGCGCCTCATACAGTTAATACGGCCCTGCCCCTAACATAAAAAATATGAATTCCGATTTAAGTCTGTCTGTTCTGATAGTACTGGCTACAGCCAGCTCCTAGGGACTTAAAAATAAGCCTTAAATTGAATTTCTTGCTAATTAATTAATTTTAGTACCATACTATATTTAATAGAATTGCAGCAAGCGGAGAGTGTGAGAGCGCTGCCTTTGATCAGTAGCAGCAGGGACTAATAAAAAACAGGCTAGGGGACAAATTTGAACATTAAGGTTTGTTGGTTTAAATAATTTAAAAACTATACACGTTGTGCCAGGTGCTAGTTCAAAATTACAATAGATAAGTAATGTTTTCCAATGAGTGGAAATGAGACGGTTTAAAATAATGCCCCGCCTTTCATTGACGCGGTTTTGGATCATTGGAGGCTTGGATGCATGCGTTTCCTGCTCAAGATCTCCCTGCTAGTGTTCAATGGATAGTACCCAATAAGCAAAATACGTCACGCGATGTTGTGTTATGTTTCGTATAAGTCATTATTATACCTAGCAAAATTTTTTATCACTGGCACCTTACACTTACATTACTTATGAATCATGATAACTCCAGACTCCAGCCAAGGTAAAAAGTTATGTTGCACTGGAGGTACATGGAACATTCTTTAACCTTGACAATTCTATATTTAAATAAAGTCGCCGGTGAATATTTAAAAAATGTCTTATGTTTACATTTGGTGCAACATTACAATGTAATATCTCATTTAAGAACTAGTAATATCTTTAACATATGTTTTGTTAGGCAGTTCACTAAGTTACGAGCTGGCGATATAACGCGAATCGTTATTGCTAAGTTTTGGGAAAATCACCGCGAAACTTCCGTGGGATATTCAATTTAAAGACTAATGTTGCGGACATTTCAGATTCCCAGCGACATTTTGAGTACATATGTAGTACATTGCCAGCGATAGGTTTTAACTGGGAATGCGTTATCACCTAACTTCCCTGGGATGTTTTTGTGCTGGCTGGGTATCGAGCTGGCACAACGTGCATATCTTTTTACCTAATTGATTTAACATAGAGGGCATTTATATCTTTTTGTGCGTTTTAAAATATTTTCCTTATTTTTTAGGATTGCTTTGGACATAAAGATTAAAGATAAGGCTCTTATCCTTATTTTTATGAGCAAGTAAATTGAACGATGCAAGAAGTTGGTCTCGTTTTATTGTGACTTTAATTGTCTATAGCTGTTTCTACAGTTTAAAAGCTTTCTTGCATGCAATTTTTCTTGCTGCAATTTTTCGACCTACGCACGCACATTTTTCCCTTCTTAAAAATTGCTGCAGTGCGCGCGTGCAGATCGAAAAATTGCAGTAAGAAAACTGTCATGCAAGAAATCTTTAAACTGTAAAAACAGCTTATGAACTTGTTAAAGTAGCTAAACGTGTATATTTGAAAGAGTTACGTCAAAGTCGCCCTATTGGCGGCCATTTTTTTACGTCATCAGGTACCTACCTTTTCAACTTTTAACACCAGTGCTGGAGAAATACAGTTTAAAGTATTAATTAGAATAACCGTTTACACAACACTTTTTCATTATTAAGTTGCCACTTCATCAACTATTTCTTTTTGGTAAAAACAGAACCCTTCAGTAAATTATTTAAAAAACTTGGCAACATCGACATCGATCTGCCCAAAGCATTCACGTGGTATTTATAATTCAAACCAGCTCGTGATTCTTGAACTGACCAAGGTCATTGTAGTAAAACAATCGACTATCTGGCATTACCGCGAGTGACGTCAGAGGAAAAACAAGTTTTTCTACTGATAACTAAATATTTTTATAATATACAGTTTAGATACGGCGTGATATAGTTCGTGGGAGCTAACACTGCGAATTTCTCGAGGTGTTGTTGTTTTTAATAGAAATCTGACGTGAATTCTGAACAGTTTTAGAACTAATATTGATGTTTTGGTTTCCATTTTGATCAAAACACAGCTGCGCGTTGTGATTGGTCCGGATTTCGAGTTCGGAAATATTATTGGTTGAATGTCAGTTGACAATTGTACATGTGACCTTTCGTTACTTCCGCTGCTCTTCGACATTTTCGCAAGTTTTTCAAGAATTGCTAAGATTTTATAAGTTTTTTTGTGATTACAAGTGTTTAAAGATCTTAGAGGAGGTTTTCCATCGGTTGTCATCGAGTGTCACGAACAATTAGCCCGCCGAAAATACTGTCGTGTCATTATGGTGTCCTAACCAATTTTGAAACTATTTTTAACCAGAAATTCGACTTATCTCAAGGTTTTAAGTAAGTATCCGATGCTTCCTTGTTCAGTTTTCATTTCACTGATCAAAGTAGACCATGTCACTGCTGTAAGTTTCATTTGTTTCCGATTTATCGTTTGTTTTGTCTGTGTTTACTGAGTATACGTCCGATGTTTTCGACCTCTTTCTCGGAAGTATCGATTTTTCGCTTGTTTGTAAACAACAGCGTCGGCGTTCGGCACTTGTTTACTTAAAAGAACTGGCAATGCCAACTTCGATCGACACGTGGAGTGAATTGTTTTGTTTACTCGGTTGGGTATTTACCTATAAGTACCCGATGACGCTTGGTGTTATTCCTTATTTCATTGTTTTTACATATTTTAAATATGCTGATTCATAATACAAACTGTAAACAATAAAATATGCAATAATTGTTAATTAAATAAATGCATAAATATACTAAATTGGCATATGACATACATAATTCCTGGAGGTGCAATTTTGCGAAATATTATATATTTAATTAAATTAAAAATATTAATATTTAGTAAATAAATATGTAGGTATAATAGTAAATTGTATGTCTGTGATGACGTAAATTTGGCAAAAGTGGGTGTGAAGAAACTATAAAGTATTCAGTGGCGGAACAACTATTTCAATTTTAAATATCTTTAAATTTCTGCACACTACAGTAAAAAGCACAGGGATGTGTAATTTGATTGGTTTGAAGCGCTACAGAGGTCATGCAAAACTGTCACATTGGGGTGGTCATGGTTAGTTAAATCTTTTCTTTGAATTCTTTAATAAAGCGAATTAAGAAGAAACAAAAAAAAAAAAGATTAAACTAACCAGAACTAGCCTTGACCCCTAATGTGACAGTTTTGCATGACCGTTAAAACCAATCAAATTAAATGTCCCTGTGCTTTTTACTGTGGTCTAGTTTCTACACAGAATAAGTAACTTTGAGGGTGATGGTCATCCTTTAATTTATTTACTTAAATTTAATATCTTTTTTCTATATTGGATACTTACTAAACAGTGCATATTCATTCTTGGAGAAACTGATTTAACAAATATTCTTTTTTTTTTAAACTTAAATTTGTAGAAATTTAGTTTGTTTTTGGTAAAAGTGCCAAATGGGGTTTTCTGCCGTTTTGATGATTTTTAAAATAAATAATACTTACTGATTATGGACCCTTTTCTTAATAAAACACCAGTGGCGCTAATCCAAAATATCCCGTTTTTATTTAATGATAACTTAACAAACTTCCAGGACCGGGATGTTAATAGGGGTGCTGGGCGGGGTAAAATAAATAAAAGAAGTTAATATTCGTTTAAAACGAAAAACCAAAATTAAGTAAAATTCTTTATTTTTTTTTTTGAATATTTTTGGTAAAAAAATGAAGAAATTTAGAAGAAAATAGAAATTTATGTTTTATAACCTCAAATTAGCAAACAAGGTTAAAGAAAGGTCATTTAGTTATTGCAAGTAAAATATGAAGAGCATTTGACAACATCAAAAATATGTCAAAGAGATATACATTTTTTAAATTCCTTACTTAATAAAGCCAATTTAAAAAAAAGGGTTGACTAACCAGAACTAACCTGACCGTGACTTCGGGCACGTTAAATTTTATTTAAAAAATCCACTACATATAGAACTAGGGTTGCCAACCCTACTTTATAATAACGTATCTTACTTTATTTTTGGTAATTATACTTTATATTTTTCCATACAAATAAAGTATGTAAAAATACTTTATTTTCAACCTTTAATGTGGATGCGTTAAATTATGGATAAGTTAGGTACCTACTTATTATTTATTGGTATTTTAAAGTTAAAACAGATTATGAAAACGACTTATAATTACTGAACGAAATGTAAGATGTCATGTTAGATGTTAATGTGACAGTGACAGATGACATGTCATAGATGTCATTATCGACGTAATTGAAAATTGTCCGGCATTTTTGTTTATAATTAAAAAATTCAGTATTAGAATCCGTAGTAAAGCCTACTACAAATGGCAATATACTATACTTAATCTGATAGCTTACCAAATATAAAAAAAAATATATTTTTATGTACTCTCCGTTTTCGCCACTTTAGCTTTTTCAATAATTAGTCTGAAGTGGCGAGAAGAGAAAAATAGTGCGTCAATAAATTTAATTAAAAACAAACTGTTTATTAATTTAAATTTAAATGATGATTGTCAAACCAGCTTTAAAATATTTAAAAATAGCAAAATATTGTTAGCGAGTGCTAAAAGCACACAAAAATACGTTTTTAATACTATAAAAACATAAAACTTGAAAAATACTTTATTTTCTTTTAAATACTTTATTTTTTTCATTTTCAAACGATTGTATACGTTTTTTTGTCAAAAAAGTTGGCAACCCTATATAGAACTCGGCGTGACGTCGAACAGACAAGCCGTTGTTGCCAAATGTTCAGATTAAAAGTTAAAAGTGAAGGATTTTTGAAAAATTCAAAGTTTTGTTTTACAAAAAAAAAAAAATACAAAATATTTTATACCAGCGCCATTATATTATGATTAGGAACATATAGAAGATAACATGTAAGCCAAAATATTTTTAGAAATAATAAAAACAGCAGAAAACCCTAAACGGCATAATTACCTTCATTTTTAGTATTCTCTCGAGGAGCCCTCCTATATTCTCTTGTCTATGCTCGAGAAACGAGTTCCTAATGTTTATAAACAGACACTTCTTGCGCTTGGGTTTTTGGGGCGCTGATGACGAATCCGAAAGAATTTTCAGTCGGCAACGTTTTGTTCTTGAGATATTCTTTATCAAACTTGAGTAGAAAACTAACCTAAATTTACCATATTTCCACTTCGTTGTGCACGCAATTATTAAGTTTTGTGCTTAATTTTACTCAATATCTCATTTTCACCCCTTAAAAACTAATTTTCCTTTTTTTAACCCTTTTTCCATAAAATTGCAAAGGATCACTTTCAATCACAGTTGAGAAACTGTGATTGAAAGTGAAGCTTTACCATTTTATGGAAAAACGGGGTAATATAATTAGCAAAAATTTCAGGAGGTGGAAATCAAATATTAAGTTCCAATTTGGCTTTAAATCAAGAATAGTTTGCAAAAAAGGGGAATTATAGTGTAAATAAGGTAAATTGGTTTTTCAAGCTTGTTGATGGATATTTGCAAAAGGAAACATTGTCAGCTAATGGTAATGTTGAATTAGCAGGACTGAGGGCAGGACGTTTATAGAGTTAATGTTTTTAATAGGATTTACCGTTGTATTGCACCCAGTAGGCATAATTATTCCAAAAATAAATGGGTATTATTTTATATTTATCAAATAAAGTAGATTTAATACTTGTTTAATATAGGTAGAGTAAACATCAGTAGTAAAGAAGTCACGCGGTCATCATTCTGTCTCACTTTTAATTATTCCCCTTTTTGTTGCTTTTACACTATTTAAACGACGCGTTTAGAAAGAAATAGTTAATTGCCGTCCGAGTTGCCGTCTTTATTTGTATGACGCCTGTGGCTTTTTTATAACTGGTTTTTACTTTATAGGGTTCTTCTATAAAAAAATAAGATTTGAAATTTCATATCATGAGAAGTTGGCCATGCCATAAGAAATACTCTGAATTAAGCGGCCCACAGACGATCAATATTATTGCGCATTGTTGCAGAAGTTTATAACTAATTTTCGAATATCCTGTTTTTAATGAAAGTTATAGTAAATTATGAATACAGTGACAACTTCGCGAAGAATGTTTAAATAAAATAGCGTACTATATGTAAAATTGTATGCTGAATCCGATGCTGTAAAGAAAAATAGGGGTTAGAATTTAAAAAAACTAACTTCATAGCCATAACTTTTATGGGACACTTGGTATACACCAAAATGTTTTTGGGTCATGCATGTTTGAGAAACACTACAACTTTTATGTAAAACCAGTGGTGTAGCTAGAGGTCCACAGAGGGCTCAGGGCGGAAAGTAAAGTCGTGCCCGTAATAGTTTCAGAAAATTTATTGTTTTTTGGTGATAAAAAAATTAGCATAGCAAAAAAAAGGTCTTTATTACCTTCAAACGGGTCTTTTGCTTACACTTATTTTCTTCTAAAATTTCAGTTACTAACCACAATTTTACCTATTTCCCTGGTAAAATCCCACCTTTTGGAGGCGCCTTTCAACTGGGGCTGCCCCCTCGCTAGGCTAGTGTGTAAAACTTTTTGTCATACCGCGTTGAAAAACAGAAATATTGGACTTCTTCAGATAATTGTGCCACCCTTTATATTGTACGTTTATGTTTTTATTGGGAATGATATACAGAGCCATCCCTACGAGTTGCCTCTGGTCAGTATCGATGGTTGACGTTCTCTACGTCAAAAATTGTAACGGAAAGAGCGTTATCTCACCTTGGTAAAATTTGGTATACGAAGGTTTTTAGGGCGCTGAATCTAAAAGAATTTTTAGTCGAACACGTTTCGTTTTCGAGATATTCATTATTGAACTTGAAAAGCAAGTTTACCTTATTTTCACTATATTCCTTTACCATACCAATTTTTCTATAAAATTGTTAAGCTGCACTTTCAATCGCAGTAGTCATGGCGGCGCCATGGCTACTGCGATGTAATAATTAAAAGTGAAGCTTTGCAATTTTATGAAAAATAAATAAATAAAAAAATGGGTTTTTAAAAGGTGGAAATCAAATATCAACTGCTAATTTAGCGGAAAACTCAAGAGTTGCGTGCAAAAAAGGCTGAATATGGTGAATTTAGGTTAGTTTTCTACTCAAGATTAATGATAAATATCTCGAGAACGAAACGTGTTCAACTATGTCTTCCTCCGTGGCGCAGTGGACAGAGCTTTGATCTTCGAAGCCAGGAGTCGCCGGTTCGATTCCCAGCGGGGAGACATATTTAGGTAGTAGTTATTTAAAAATAACGACCGTGGTGGCACTACCGCGTTGTTTAAAAGGTGTTGTGAAATGCATAACTGCATGTTTCAGTGCTTGGACAACGTTGACGGAACAGGGGAATGATGGGTTAAACATCTAATAACCCGACACCCACGGTACTTTAAAAAAATAAAAATTCTTCTCAGATTCATGATCCGCGCCTCAAAAAAGCCCCGTATGTTGAGTACCAAATTTCATTAAGATCGGCGATGCGTCCGGTTTATAAACAGTACTCTCACCTGGTGTTGGCCTTCTAAATGAGAGAAAAATCAGACTCTTGTCTCGCCAAGACGAGAATATTCTCGTCATCGCTTTCATCTCTCATCTCTGGGACATCGCTATTCGCAGGTGTAAAAACCTGTCTTTATACATACAATTAATTATCACATTTTTTATACATAAATAATACAAAGAGTCCACCTGCTATTCAAGGTTAGGTTTATTATGTATTTAAAGAATAATGAGCGTAACATTGAGAGGTTAAAACACTGCACAACTTTGAAATGAAAAGTTATAATGAACTTGGCAATGGATTTATACATTATCCTCGAAGTAATTATATCATCTTAAACTTATGAAGATTTAGGTAATTCCAGATTGTTTCACAAGATTTTTCCTCGATTTTTCGTTTGGTAAGAATAATACGATTTATAATACATTTTATTTTTTAACCGACTTTAAAAAGGAGGAGGTTCTTAATTCGCCTGTATGATTTTCTCTTGTGTATATGTTACGCGATTAGGTACTCCGGCGTTTGTGGACCGCTTTTAAAATTCTTTGCTTAGGCCCGTTTTAACTTTCTTTCAACAATAAACTTGCTGCAAGTTTATTGCAGATTCGTTTTACAGTCGGCAATTTGCTTTTTAATATTGCAAACATAGGGCAAGGTACCAACGTGCAAAAACGTGAAAATAAAGTTAGAACCTAACCTAGCTATTGACCGGTATTTAGAATAGCTGTTAAAAATAAAAAAATCTAACGAAAAAGAGCGACCGCGGCCTGAGACAATTAGCCTCATTATTGCTGCCGCCCAAAGTCGGTCTATATAGGGTCGCGACATTCGGCCATAGTGCTTTGACATGTTATGACGTCACATCTCCCATGTTTCGGCCATGTTGTTCAGTGCCGGTGATATACAGTTTATTGTATTAGTAGAACAACCGTTTACACAACAGTTTTTAATTATTATTAAGTTGTAAATTCTTTTACTTTAAATAAAAAACATTTGGAATTACATCTTTCAACAAATATCATTTCCAAAACAATGCAAAATGAAATGCGCAAATTCTAGACGCCACTGGATTGATCATCAGCTTTGATTTTACCCAGTCTTGCCAACTTTTCTCTGAAGTGCCCTCCTGCGTCGACCTCGAACCGCCTAAAAGTTGAGGATATGTCGCAACCTTATAAACATAAACTAACCTTGGCTGCCGCCCTCCTCCTGGGGGATAAAAATTCAAGAAAAAAGCAAGAAAGTGGTGGTCACTCAACTAGTAACTTTGGGTGGGGTTGGTACCACTAAAATAGCCATATTTTTCCCAGACTTGCAGTTGCAACTGCAAGAATAATCGGTCCAACTGGTAAAGTTTCAAGTCGCAATAAAGTTGCAGAATACGCTGCCAAAAATCAGCTGTTCGCGTACTGCGCATGCCTACCACAAGTTCCTTGCAAGTTGCAGAAAGAACTTGCCGACTGTAAAACGGACTTTATATGAAAGTAGTGCACTTCCGCGGTCATCCTATAAAAAACCAAGTCAGGATTGTGAGATAGAAAGGTAATTTAGCTATTATTTTTCTCTGCCGTACGATGTTCGTGCGGCAAAGCTGTCAGGGGCGCATTCAAAATCGACATCCTTGGGGTAACATTTACCCTTTTCACCAAACTAAAAGGGGTACTAGTAGTGTTTTTAGTAGATGTATACCGATTTAATAGTAATAATAATAAACTCAGAAGCAAAAATAAACATTAAAAATAATAAAACCGTCTTTAAAAAAATTAATAAAACTCACTAGAAAGTTTAAAAATAATAGAAAAATAAAGAAGACTGTTACCATATGTGCTAAACTACTCAATGTTAATACCTAAATAAACAAAAAGCTTTTAATACTTTAATACCATATGTTATTATTACCCGACTTCTTTTTTTTTATTATTATAACTTTAGTTGTTTAATAATTTTAGGTTTTTTTAAAGTGTTGCTACAATATTCAGAGACGTATTCTACAGTAATAATCGTATAAATTGTAAACGGTACGTGATACGAAGAAAATTATAAAATAAAAAATATAGGAAATTTAATTATCTATATTAAAGGTTCTTATAATTATGTGCATCATGTGCACGGTTACGGAGATACAGGCCCAAACGGTTTACCGCAAAATGGCGGCACTTCCGGTCGCCATATTTGTAAGTATTTTGTGTTTTTAGGTTCATTATTACGTCATACTCCATCTATCTGTAAAAAAATAACTCCTGGAGAATTATGCATTATGGACATTGCCTGTACTAAAAACCAAATTTAAACAGAGACTTACGCACTTATGTAGTTAGAAACTTTTTCAACTCCTGTATGTTTTTCGTTAAACTGACCTACTTAAAATAAATAAAATAAAATGTAAATCATAACGTGAAAATGTACTTTATAAAAATATATATAATATAAAATATTTTTTGGCTGTCACCTATTAAGGCATTTGTTATGTTTATTTTTCTATTATTTTGCATTACTTGGTAGCTTAAACACAATGCTTTTTTTTGTTTTCAAGAATAAAAATAAAGACTTTTTGTTTTCAATTTTTTCGCGATATCTTCCTAATGGTTGACTTTTGATCGCATGTTTATAAGGCAAACTAAACTTAATTTTTAACAAGAAAACACCCTATAAAATTATTCGTATTGTTTAGAAACACAACCTGTATATTATGTATTTAAAGAATAATAAGCGTAGCTTTGAGAGGTTAAAATACTGCACAACTTTGAAATTAAAAGTTTTAATGAACTTGGCAATGGATTTATACAATATCCTCGAAGTAATTATGTCATCTTAAAGTTATGAATGTGATTTTAGATTATTTAACAAGATTTTTTCGTTTGATAAGAATAACACGATTTATAATACACTAGTCGAAAAAATTAAATGATACAAAAAAATCCAAATTTTTTGAGGTTTTTCAAGAAGCTGCTGTACCGAGGGCTGTACTTTGCTCAAAAATGATCATACTCAAATTTAAAAAACAAAAATGAAAGCTTAAAGTTTCTAGTTTTGAGATCTTGTAATGAAAAATTTTCAAAGCAACGTTTACCGCGCAGTCCTAATGAATACCGGTTCTTTTTTTTTGGTCTAAGTACTTGGATTTTTTTCCATCTTAACCACTATATGGATGGGTAACTTTTTCATTTAGGTTCATTTTGTCTTTAACCATCAATATCTTGGCAACCACTAATGGCACAAAAAAAAAATTGAGAAGGGTTTTAAAATTTTAAATAAATTCTTCACAAAAATCTATACAGTGCTTGTCTAAATTCAGGACCCCCTTCCTAACTTTTGAATTGTTTGGTATTTTTTCATGAAAATTTAAGGACTTTGGTGAGATAAAATAAATCAAATTTTAGACAGTAAATGACAGATATAAATGTCAAACTGACAGCTGGGCGCATTTAATAAGAAAAATTTAATGGAAAGGGGAAGTCTTGTAGCACATCATTTTAACCCTCCTGACGAGTACTTTATAAGCCCAGAATATAAAGTCAATACCATTACCTACTACAAAATGGCGGTACTTTGAAAATTTCCTGAATTCCTCATTTAGATGGCTGTATTTTCAAATCTTGTAAAATTATATACACTTAACGTGGTATTTTTTTAAAGCTTTTTAAAGGATTTGTTAATACTATACAGGGTAGGACAAAAAGTATAGATTTTTTATTGACGCGCCCTGTATATTATATCACCATTAAAAAGATATCTCAAAGATCATTAAAAAATATCACATAAGGTATATCTACCTTTATTAGTTTTGGGGATATGGCCATTCAAATCAGGTATTTAGGTAATTTTTAGAGTACCGCCATTTTTAGGGAGGTAAAGGTATTCACTTTATATTATGGGGTTATAAAGTACTTGACAGGAGCTTTAAAATGATGTACAACAAGACCCCCTTTCCATTTAATTTTTCTTTTTAAAATGGCGCCCAGCTGTCACTTTGACATTTAGATTTGTCATTTCTTGTCTAAAATTTGGTCTATGTTGTTTTACTAAAGTCCTTAAATTTTCATTAAAAATTACCAAACAATTCAAAAGTTAGAAGGGGTCCTGACTTTAGACTGTAGCATAGCTATATATTATATCTTTACATTAATTTTAAAAATTAAGAAAAAAGGGCTTTTTCTCGCTGTGTTAAGTTCGCCTTTTACAGTTCAATATACCTACAAAAACCCCACAAAGTTTTTGAATGATTAAAATCTTTAACAAAATTTAAATAATTTTTTTATGCATCTTTATTGATAAAAAATATATTTTTTTGGAGTCCTTAAAAAAACTTTTTTTTCATAAATTAAAAAAATCCAATAAAAATGCATTAAAAAACTGAGAAACATTTGTTCGAATTCTGTTAAAGATTATGATCATTTAAAGTAAAAATTGTTATCTTTTCATTTTTTTTTAATTCAATCGAATTATACAAAAATAAAGGTCAATGGATTGAATCGAAACTTTGAGCCGTCAGTGGTTGCTGAGATATTGATGGTTAAAAGACAAAAAGGTCAATTTTCAGTCAAAGTTCAATATCTCAGCGGGGATTGTCGTATTAAAAAGCTTTAAAAAAGCAAACTTAATCATGAATGAACAAGTTATTCAATCCATTTAGTGGTCAGGTTGAAAAAAAACTCTGAGTTCTTGGACCAAAAAAAAAAGAACCGAAAAAAATTTGGAAAAAATCTTTTCGGTTTTCATTAGTATTGCTCGGTACACGTTGGTTAATAAATGTTATTATTGTAAGATCTCAAAACTAGCAATTCACCAAGATTTTCGTGTGCTATCATTTAGTTAATAGACTAACGAATATTTTTATATAAACAAAACTCTTCTACAACACCGAGAAGATAGCTAAATTTACATTTTTTAAAATTATAAAACTAATTATTTATAAGCATTTTTTTCTGTTCCTCTACTATTTCTTAGCATACAAACCAATTGTCATCGATTTCCAGTTACTATTTGCTGATACATTGTAATTTACAAAAAATCACTCAGCGACTTTTGAAAAATTAAAATTTTTAACCTATGATACTACCAATATATGTTAAAAGATACATAAAAATCGAATAGTCGATTTATAGTGGGCCGTTTAAGAAATTTCAACTCTGTAGATGCTTCCTATGAAATTCTTATTTATTGCCAACAACTTTAAAAATGCAAATTTAAACTACAATGTATTCAATCTCGATTTAATTATTTCAATGCCAAATATCTATTGTAGTAATTTATGTACATATTCTAACTGTTGAGAATTTTGACATTTAAAAAAAGGTTTCTCTGTTAAATTATCTTAAATAGGTTTTCCAGGACCAAGGGTACATCGTTATACTGAATCCGATTCAACCGATCGGATAAATCTTAATCCGACAAAAAAATACGATATACACCTTCCAGGTTAAGTAAGGAGATTGGATTGAATGCCATAAGTCAATCCTGTTTTTCAAGCAATTTGAATTGAGTTCAGTCCGTTCGGAGGATGTTTTGTACGATATTCACGGTTTTGGAAAAGACTGATAAGTGTAGAAACGAAATAGTGGGGAATAAACTAGAATAAATATTAGATAAAACATTGTGATAGTGTTTCTTTAGTGGTTTCCGTTAATATTTTGTCTTTATTTTCTGGTATTAAATAAAATACATTTAAAAAATACCAAAAAAGTAAGGTTAGAAGTTTTATTTTTATTTGTTGGCTTTCTTTGTCATTGTGTATACTTTTCTTTTTGAAATTTAAAAAATTTAGAACCGGATTATCTGCATTTAATAAATTCTAGGACGAAGGGCACAGTATCCTTAGTCCATGTTTCTGTACCTATCCAGGAAAAAACAGGTTGTTATCATACCGGAGGTTAAAAAATATGGATAGATAAATTAGGAAGCCTATGTTCAAATTGTGGAATATTCATCTATCTTATTTAATAGATACAGAAATAAGATATAGATATGTCCCAATATTTTTTTCTGGCGCTGAATATATAACTTAAAAAAGAATGTACCTATTACATTTAATATATAGTTTTTGTTTATTTTTTTATAGAATGTGGTAATATTGAAAATTGTACCCGTTGGAACTACATAGTCCCCCATTTATTGTGACCGAGTTTTTAAACAACGTGTAATTTTCGAAGAAAACTAGTTTTTTCCACTGCAGTAGCTTTCCAGTACATAAAGTTACGTACCTAAAAAAAGTAATCAAAGAGTTTTCGACGTGTAACTTTGCAAGGAACTTTGTGATCTACACTCGGATCTACAGTTGTTCACGCCATTTTAAGACAATCTGTATACTAATACAAACAAAAGTACTATTTGCACATTACATCTCGTATCGAGGGCTAAACCACTAAAATATAATAATAATAAAAATGTGTACACCACAATTCCACTTTTTATATAATATCACGCAATTCCACTTTTATCCTATACAATTCCACTTTAACTCCATATAATTCCACACAATTCCACTTTACTTTCTTATAGTTCCACATAATTCCTTCCAATTCCACCACAACTCCATACAATTCCACATAACTCCATCCAATACAACCTCCTTGTTCACGGTTTACCTCTCGTCTTGTATAACTGACAGTAATTATTTGCAGTAAAGCCAATACACATTCAAGAAATGCGAAAAGTTTTTATGTACAGTATTAAAATATCTTTTGTTAATAAAATTATTATCTTAAATAATTGCAGTGGCGTACCATCTTTCCTTAAAAAATATTTACTACAAACCCCTTATGGACGACACTGGTAAATTTTTTTGGTTGCTAAAAATGCCTTCCGATGAATAGAAGGCGTCCCCGAAATTATTTTAAAACATCTGAATTAGTATTAAAGGTATTATAAAAAAACAATAATCTTTATTAAAATTTTTAACACCTCTTACTTTCATACAAAGTTTTGTTTTCAGTTTTCATTGTAGAATAACGCCTGTAAATTTTGTTGGTAAAGTTACTAAACACCCTGTATATTTAGTGTGGGTGCAACATCCCAGTCTTTAGATAAGATATTTAGAAAATCCTAGCTACGCCTTTAATACACTAATTTTTTCATATTTGGGCAGCCAAAAATCATAAATATCTATTATATCCATAGACAGTGTTTATATCACAAGATCTATAAATTTAATCGATTAAACAACCAAACACTATTTTAAGTATGATGTTACTTGGAAAATCGTTAAATGTCAGTTCAATAATTAAAAAAAAACACGAGACCGTACAGCGGTCGAGGGTTTTTAAAAATTATTGTTCATGAAACTATTTGCCAAGCCAATCTTACAAAAAATATTTAGATAGTTTAATCGATTTACATTTGTAGGTCGAGTGGTTTACGGCTAGATTATTTTTTGAAAAACTTACATTAAAAGCCAACAACACAGAATTTTACTGATACTAAAGTTTGACATTTTCTTTCAATTTTGACAGCTTTGGATGACAGAAATTTATTCATATATTAGTACTCACAAGACCTATACATGTATTATATATTTCCTGAGTTAAATAAACATTTTATTTTAATTTATCTTTATATTAAAGCAGTAAGAACAATCATTAATAGGAACAATATCACTTGCAACTCTTCGAACTTGCACTTGCATCAATTTTTTGTTGTTTTTTTCCGGAAAAACTAAGCTGACAGTTGTTAAGTAATTTTTCCACTTAAAATTTATATTTGACATACAATTCTTAATAGCGGTTGGTCAAAATTAATAGGAAGGAAATAATCAATTATAAGTACATAGACTATGCAACTTATCGTACAACAGGTTGTACAACCTAAGTAGATTCAACCGTCGAAACAATAATCGCATAATCTATACCTACACCTTGTTGCACTGAATGTCTAAAATACTGTCTATACAACCTGTTGTATAACAAGTCGCACAGTGTGTGGGCCATTTTAGCAGGTACTTAAATTTGAAAGTGATAGCGAATTGCCTACAATAACAAAACACTTTTACAGTAATATAATTCCGATTATTTATTTAAATGACAATAAATTATTTGCGAAAACAAGGTCGTTGTAAACTAATAATATTAACTTAAGAACATAACAAATTAATAAACAACAACATTCTTTTATTTTTTCGTGTTTATCTGTTTTTTCTTTTTATCTTTTATCATTACATATTTAATCTGTGTAAATTTAAACGTATTGCCCACAGATAAAAATATTTTCGTCAATTCGTGGGGGTGGGCATGATGTCGTAATATTCGTAATAGATTACTCTCACTTTGTTTTAATGCGAAGTTAAAGTTGTTTTTTTCTTGATTTTAGCGCAATGGAAAATTCGGAAGGGGGCCACGGGGTCAACCTTATTGGAAATTCATGTAAGTGACAATATGCGATGCCTAAATATTGCTTATAAAATATACAGGGTGTTTCCTAATGGCGGTAAGAAAATTTAAGGACATAATTATTTTGGACCTTTCCTAAAAAAGTTTATATAAACATGGGTCTTCAAACTTTTCGTTCGTCAAGATACAGGGTGTTAAACTTTTCAAAAAACTTAAATATTTTCTAAAACACTTTTTATAGTTAAATTTGTTAAACTGGATATAAATAATATTTAATTAAGTCGAGAATTAAGTATTTTTGTTGTTGTTACATAATTGCTTATAAGAAGTTTTACCACTTATTTTTTAAAACCAAAAAAATGCCCCAATAATTCTTGTATCGTCTAGGATTATGCAGTTTAGCGGATTTTATTTTTTTCTTTACAACTAATTAAGCTACGTGAAAAATATGTTTCCTACGGAAAAATATAAAAGTTGCAGAACAGTCAGTGGCATACCTTTTTTGTCAGGGATATTAGCTAAGGTACGACACACGCCGCCACTGGTTTCTCTCTCTCTCTCTCTCTCTCTCCCACTTATTAAAATTAGTTAAGGGCTTAATTAATTTCCTATTTTAACAAACACCACAGCCAAATTTTATTAAATTTGGATAAGATATGTTTAAGATAATAATAATAAAACCCGATTTTCTTTTTAAAGTTTAACACCCTGTATATTAGAAAGAAAGCATATCCGGACCTATGTTTATATGGCCTTTTTTTCATAAAATTGGCTCAAGAATATGGCCTTAAATTCTGCAATTAGGAAACATCCTGTAAAAATAGACTTTTGCATAAAATTTGTTTTAGATCAAAAACCCATTAATGTTTTTTCGCCTATATTCTCCCATACGCACTTCTCTTAGGCAGGCACTGCTCTACCGACGGACGTCGCGTCGCGTCGCACAGTGCAGCGAGCTTATGGGACTGTTAGACAAAATTAATATATCCAAAACTAATAAAGGTAGACATCAAATGTGGTGCTTTTGTTTAAGCTCTTCGGACGATCTTTATAATGGTGATATAATATACAGGGTGTTGAATTTAATAATATCATATTCTTTGTCCTACCCTGTAAATCTTTAGAGACAATAAAAAGTTAATAACTGATTTGAAAACTACCAAATTACACCAATGAATCTTATATTTTTGTTAATTTTGTAGAATAAAAAAGGAAAAAGTTAGTTTATTACTGGACTCCCGATAGTATATCTATACTTACTATATAAAATAGCTACTGTAAATAATTTTTATAATTAACGAGTTGTACTAATTACTTTTGGCTCATCAGGATATTGAATGTTAAAAATATTTATAATTAGCTCTATTACAATTTTTATTCTTGCCTAATTACCGAAACTCAAGCATCAAAGCAGTTACCATAGGTAACTCTTGCAGAAGTAAACACGATCTGTTTTTAGAAGTGTTAAAAATATTTGCACTTTAAACTACGATAGTCTAACTAAATCTACATTAAATTTATTACAAAGCAATTTTTTGGCTTAGTGAATTTGCCAAAATAGAACAATAAATGAAAATCTGCACCATTTTCATTTAATAAGAAAAACAAATTGATGGACATGAAATAATTAGATCCATAAGATGCAGTTATTAAGAAATGGTTCATGTATTTGTCGCCTCCATCTTGTATGAAAGTACGACTAATAAAACTCTTAATATACTTATCTGCGATTTGTCTTTACTTTAATGCGGTATATTTCAATAATAATTTTTTTTCAGAATTATGGGCGATTTCCACGACTACAATCTGGAGCCTGGAATAACCATAAAACAAGAACCTGTTAACGAATCCAACATAATGATAACTTCAGCTTCTGTACCTATTCCTTCGCGGAGGAATCCTACCGATTATAGTGATTATATATTTGACATTGACAATTCACAAAGTCCTTTGTATGGAACCATAGGTAAGATATTTAAGGAGACTTGATTTAACTCTGAAAAACGAAACTATTTTCAAAATGTTGTACCGGGCTTGCAAAGCCATAGAGGGGTCATGTTTAAAAAGGTTATTAAAAAAAAAATGAAACAGAATTCTATAAACGAACGAGGGACTTGTTCACAGAAATATAGTTTTTGTGTAGTTAAAAGCTTAAATGTTTAATGATGCCGGTAGATCTCCTAAAAAGGTTTAATTTTTAAAGAGTCGGTTAAAGGTTCTGCACTGAATATATTATAAAATAGTAAGGCTGTCATAAATAAAAATATTATTTTAGTTGTCAGAAATTGGTCGATAACTGTGCAAAATAAAACAATTCGTCGGTCAAAAATATTTAACGTTGCCTGTAACACTTTTACAAAGGTCTAGTTTTGCAGATTCGGTAATAAAGGTTGTTTAAGAAAATAATATGAAAAAGTGAGTATTGTCACACTAGTAAAGAGCGTGCTTGGTGAGAGACTCATTGAACTGTCCGAACAGAACAATTTAACGGTCAGATGAGCTTACCTAATTTTCAGCTTGAAGTCTGTCCGTAAAGACATATTTTGCAGAGTCGACTTCAAAGAACAATTTAACGGTCAAAAATGTTTAACACTGCCTCTAAGTCTCCTATAAAGATATAGTTTTGCAGAGTCGATAAAAAAGTGTCTTTTAAAGAGAATATTATAAAATAGTGAGGCTGTAATAATTAAAAATATTTTTTGGTGTAGTGAGAAGTTCATTGAACTGTCCGAAACAGAACAATTCATTGGTCGTAAGATGTTTAACGCTGCCTGTAAAACTTTTAGAAAGATCTAGTTTAACAAAGTTTTTAAAAAGATTGTTTAAAGAAAATATTATGAAATAGTGAGGAAGTAATAATACAGAGTCGGTAAAAAACGTCGTTTACAGAAATTATTATAAAATAGTGAGGATGTAATAATTAGAAATATACCAAATTCGTCGGTCAAAAATATTTAACGTTGCCTGTATAACTTCTACAACGGTCTAGTTTTGCAAGGTCAATAAGAAAGATCTTTTAAAGAAAATTTAATAATAGAGTTAGGCTGTAATTATTAGAAATATATATTTTTTTCGATAGTGAAAATTTCATTGAACTGTCCAAAACGGAACAATTCATCGGTCAAAAATGTTTAACTCCACCTGTAAGTCTTCTAGAAAGTTATAGTTTTGCAGAGTCAATGACAAAGGTTTTTAAAGAAAATATAATAAAGTAGTGAGGCGATAATATTTAAAAATATTTTTTCCTGTAGCAAGAATTTCATCTATTGAACTTTCCGAAACAGAACAATTCATCGGTGAAGTGTTTAACTTTGCCTGTAAGTCTTCTAGAAAGTTATAGTTTTGCAGAGTCGATAAAAAAGGTCTTTTAAAGAGCATATTATAAAATAGTGAGGCTGTAATAATTAAAAATATTTTTTTGATAGTGAGAAGTTCATTGAACCTGTCCGAAACCGAACAATTCATCGGTCAAAAATGTCTAACACTATCTGTAAGACTTCTAGAAAAGTTTAGTTTTATAGATTCTGTAAAAAAGGTCGTTTACAGAAAATATTATAAAATAGTGAGGTTGTAATATTCAGAAATTTTTTTCAGTAGTCGGGAGTTAATCGACTAATGTTTTATTTGTCCAAAACAATTCATAAGGGTTCTAGAAAGGTCTCGTTTTAGAGAGTAGTTAAAAAAGGCTGATTAGATGAAATTATCAAGTATATATATTTTTTAAGCTTTTTGCTTTTGTTTCTACCATTTAAAGCAAAAATATCTCCGGCATACAAGGTCGCCATATTTTTAAAGATTGTGTTGTTATAGCGCTAAATACAATACTCCATGCTCATTCATTACATTTTACACTTATAATAGTTTTGTTAAAATGTTGGTAATGTAGTGAGAACTCCAGTAAATATTAATAAATAAATATAATGAATTTGCAATGATAAAAATTTATCATTTAAATACAAATTGATTATTTATACAATAGATATATTTAGCCACTGCAAATTAGATAACTTTTAGTAGTTATACTTAGATTTGGTTTAAGTTGTCATTTAATTGTTTAATACACATACTTTTTGTTATGAATATGGAAATTTGTAGCAGATATTTAAATTCACCTAAATTCTCTTTTTCATACAAAATGCGTAAGTATAACAATGGTCAACAAAATATATATATTTTTTTATTCACATCTTATATCATATTTTAAATATATCAAAGAAATGATGGTAATTATTTACAAACCGGACGAATCGCCGATTTTAATGACATTTGGTATACGGTGGTATTTTTGGGGCGCTGATTACGAATCTGAAAGAATTTTTAGTCGTTCTCGAGATATTCATCATCAATAACCAAAACTAACCTGAATTCACTATTTCCCCCTTCTTTTTGCACTTAATTCTTAAATTTTCTGCTAAATTGGTACTTAATATTTGATTTCCACCTCTAAAAACCCCATGTTTCTATTTATTTTACCCATTTTTTCCATAAAATTGTAAAGCTTTACTTTCAATCGCAGTAGCCTTGGCGGCGCCAAGGCTACTGCGGTCAAATAATTGAAAGTGAAGTTTTGCAATCTTATGGAAAAAACAGGTAAAATAAATAGAAAAATGAGGTTTTTAGAGGTGAAATCAAATATTAAGTACCAATTTAGCTTTCAATCAAGAATTGAGTGCATAAAAAGGGGGAACTAGTGAATTCGGGTTAGTTTTGGTTATCAAGTCTGATAATGAATACCTCGAGAACAAAACGAGTCCGACTAAAAATTCTCAAAAACCCCAGTACACCAAATTTCATTAAAATTGAGGTTTTATTGTAATACTAGTTTGAAAAAAATAAATACATACGCATATCAATAGTTCTTACAGACAGTATAAAAATAAAAATATGTATTTTAGATGGCCAAAACACTTAGTATGTAAGGCCAACCAACCTAGATATAAAAAAAAATTACGGCTTTCCTAAATATTTATCCTCTAGAATATCCATTTTTAGTGTCCAAGTGTGTTTATTCCAATGTTTAGTCTTTTTGTTTTTTCTTTCGCCCTTTCAGGGTCATCCCACCCAGGTCCGACGACCGTCCCCCTAGGTGGTGCACTGCAGCCTGAAGGCTTATTGTACCTTGACCCCTACTCCTTCCCATTCACACACCATTCATTCCATAACTTGGATGGTTGCTGCTCGGTCCGTTCGTTTACCCCCGAGCAGAACACCGCGTGCCGTTGCCTAAAACCGACAACGCCGGTCACCCATCCAAGTTATGGGCGCACCTTCACTGCTTAACTCCGGAGATCGATGCTACCGATACAACCGGAGCAGCCACAAAGCGCGCCAATGTTTAGTCTATTTTTGCATGGTATCTCTTTTAAAGGACGAACATATCCTAAAGAAAACGGTATTCACAATGGTTATTACTGACTGGTCCTAGATTTTCGGAGATCGAAATAATAATATTGAAAATTAATTTCATAACATTTCAGTGTCTAATGGATCCTTACTAAAACATCATTGACCAAGTGATTGTTATTTTGTCTTTATTCTTTTCAAACAAATTTTTACCCAATTTTTTTAAGCATTTCCACTTGGGTTTTCGCAGTTTTTTCTATTTTGACTTTATTTTTGTTAAATATGAAATTAACTAATTCTGTTTTTACCTCAGATAATTACAGGAAAAATTTCTAATTCTTTTTATTAAAAAATATTTGAAAACGTGAAACAGTTCTAAAAACTAACTAATAAATAAAGTGTTCCATTAGAAACATGTTAAGTTTACGTCATATCTCTTGTGCTTTGATTCAAATCTTTTAAATTCCACTTCAAAAATATGAAACTGTTTAGTTCTTGGTCGGTGACTTTGTACAAATTTTTCCAGGTTTAACAACCGACCAAGTGATCTCACCTACCAACACATACGACATACCAGGTGATTACTGGGGTAACCGGATCCTAACCAATGACGAAATGCTCAAGTCTGAGGCCCTGATTCATATGGATGAAGATGATATTTTTCAAGTTGATAAGGCTGATTTAATTCAAGGTCAGTTGTGTGATGTAAAGTAAGAGAAAAAATGCGCATGATTTGATATTTGTATTATACTTTATAAAGTTTGTATATCGACAACCAAAGTAGCGTACGCGCCATCGATAATTCATTCGTCGGTAAATTGAAGTAGACAAAAAACTTCAAATACTTTTTAGTTTCCTTGAAATAAATAAATATATAATCCCTAAAAAATGCTACTTATAAAAATAAAACAAGAGTCACAAAATACTTTTACAATTAACTAAAAAGCAAGTAATCAAACATTTAACAAAGTTACAACTAAAAGAACTACTTGAAAACACTAATTTCCGAAGAATTGAGATTGCATATTAAACAAATACTAGTCATACTCAGTATTCGGCCGGCACCGACCTAGCAAAAAAACAATTCACATCATTTACGTTAGCATTACGCTCGAACAGACTCTCTCATATCTGTTGAAATAGAGGTAGTAGATAAAGACCGCAGCTGACCCTTAATTCTTTTCTTCCATTCACGAAATATAAAAACTACAAAGGTGCCTTTGATGAAAATGATTATTAGTCCAGTCAAATATGGGTAATATGAAATATCGACTACTATTGATTTTTGCCTAATAATATGTTTTTAGTTTGTTTTAGGAAGGGGGCAGTTTCTTATTTATATTATAAAATTTATCTAATAATTTCTCAACATATTTGTTAGGGTGGGGAAAAGACTATTTTTATTTTAAATTGTAACACTGAAAAATTGGTTTCTAGGCATCTTCAATGAATGCTCTGCAACGATGAGATCTTAATTTTAATAGAAAGATCCGCCTCATTACAGTTTTGCACATTTTTTCTCAGTCCTTTACAAAAAAAAATAATATCTCACCATTAGTTACTCATAGAACAAACATTTTAAAAAAGATTTTTTTGTTGAAAATTGAACGCTTTACAATTTACATTAGTATTTTATACTTTTTTGATAAATCTAACCATTTAAAAGATATTCGATAGAAATAGTGGAAACTCAATTATCACTGTGGCGAGCTTGGTGTAGGGGCGAGCGTACCGCAGCAGGTTTTTAATAGCTCGTCACCTCAAGGTAATGGCAAAGCCTCTGTGTAGTATTCTGCCAATTCTAGGTAGTAGTTATTTTGAAAATCGCGTCCGTGGGGGCACTACCGCATTGTCTAAAAGGTGCTGTGAAATGCAAAACTGCATGTTTCAGTGCTCGGATAACGTTGACGGAACAGGGTAAAAAATGGGTTAAACATCCAATAACCCTGCACTCACGGAACACTGGTACAAAGAATTATTCGGAGTTTCTCTGAAGCATTAATGAATGAATATGATTGTTTTTGTATGGGACTGAGAAAGAAAAATATGCAAAACTTTAATTAGGCGGAAATTCCTATTAAAATTAGGAGCTCATCGTTAAGTAGCATTTTCTGAAAGTGCCTAGGAACCAATTATTCAGTTTTAGAAGTCATAAAAAAATGATTTGATTTTTAGACGACCCACCCTAATATTTGTAAGAAAATAATAAAATTAAATTATTTGCATTAAAAAACCTAATAAATCTGCGGTGCTTTAAAAAAATGTAAACAAATAAAATATTGATTGCTTCAACTATGCATAATTTATGTTAAGATTGCTTTAGTCATTAGGAAAAATGGAGAAACCTAATAAAATTACACTATTTTTTTGTTATCAATCCTTATTTTTAGCTTATAACTGCTGATTAAATAAGTGTTTTCTAGTTTTATTTTATATTTTTATCTTAAACAGGTCCTACCCTAGCGGAACTCAACGCTAATGACGAAAACTTTCTGGGTGATCTGAATTTCGATGACTTACTCCTGCCTAACGAATCTAGCTACACTACTTTAGATAATACCACAGGATCTTTCAATTATGGAAGTCATTTTACCAGTAATAGTCAAATGAATGGTGCTTCTTCATCTTGCCCACAAGGTATAACATTTTTGCAGTCCTAAGCTTCTTAATTTACAGGGTGGTCAAGAAAGTATGCTTTATATATATATATATATATATATATATATATATATATATATATATATATATATATATATATATATATATATATATATATATATATATATATATATATATATATAATAGAAAGTAATGTTCTTGAGCCTTAGAATAAACAATTTAATAAAAGTTTTAAATTCTTGGGCATAGAGGCTCCTAAATGACAAATAAAGAAAAGAAAACAAATACATAACCTGGTAGAAACGACTACTTGGCTGGTTACTTTAAAATTACGGAGTCTCCAAATAAATGGATAACCCCGGGTCGCAATGAAGACGGTGACACGTGTTTCATCCTTGTTGGGAATCATCACAACTGCTGTACATTGCTGACAACTTGCCTATGTTTCTAGCCGCATAAACATAATCCCTGTCGGAACTAAGGCAGTAAGTTCAGCGGCCAGAGCCATCTCGCCAAGCAATTTCAAAACAACCAGCCAGAGCACCGTTAGGTTAAAACGGTAAAAAACGTTTCTACCAGGTTATGTATTTGTTTTCTTTTCTTTATTTGTCATTTAGGAGCCTCTGTGCCCAAGAATTTAAAACTTTTATTAAATTGTATATATATATATATATATATATATATATATATATATATATATATATATATATATATATATATATATATATATATATATATATATATATATATATCAAATTGTATATATATATATATATATATATATATATATATATATATATATATATATATATATATATATATATATATATATATATATATATATATATATATATATATATATATATTTGACACGTCACGTGGTCGCTTTTAAGGGCGGTAAAATTGGAATATCTTTGTATTTGTTTAGGATTGTTTTACTTTTGGTAGGGGAGCCTAAGAGGGGATTTCGGTATTTACTACAGCGCGGCAGATTAATATACCGGAGGATACCTTGTACGCGGTTAAGTACCTCCACTAAATATGAGCTCAGTATACAGGGCCGATCGTAATAAAAACAAAAGTATATTTATCAGACATTTTCGAACGCGTGTGATTAAGATATTGTGAGTTAATTACATGCTAAACAGTGTATATTTCACTAATCTGACAGTTTGAGACTGAAGTAAAGAAAGCGAAGGGCTACAAAGCTGTAAAAGAAACGTCATTTTGACATTCTCGAGCCCGGCTATTTTTTATTCTTTTTATTTTGAAGAAAATAATTTAAGGACATCGAAAAATGTATAATCCGATACGATCCGAACGATTTCCACAAGCCGATATTAGATTAGAGATTAGATTAGATTAGGAGGTGGATTGCATATCCTAGTAACACTGCAACCTGCTCAGGTTTATTGTGTGTCCTCCGTCCATAGGTTAGAGCACGCTATCCAAGCCGGTCTGTTTAATCAGACTCCACAAGCTTGAAACTGGCCTCTTGGTATATCTTGCCGCTTTAGGTTTTTCTTCACCCAGCCTTGCAAACCGCAGACGACAAAGGGCTTCGCAGTAGCACCATACGTGTTCTGCGGTTTCTTCCTCCTCCTGGCAGAACCTACATAGGTTTTCTTCTGCCAGGCCCATAGTTTCCATGTGTTTATTCAGTCTGCAATGACCTGTCAGTTGACCCACTATTATTCTTACTGCCTTCCGGTTATAATTCAGAAGGTCTTTTGTAAATTCTGGCGAGTAAGCCTTGATGAACACTTTCGCCTGACGCTGTCCTGGTGTTCTCCTCCACCAGTCTTGTGATTCCCTCATAATCCATGATCTAATGGATGACCTTACCTGGCATGATGGAATACCACAGTAGGGCTCAGGACCTACCATTGTCCTACCAGCCCCCTCCTTTGCCAATTTATCGGCTTCTTCATTGCCTTCGTGGCCTTCGTGTCCTGGTACCCAGGCAATGGTTAGCTTGTTGGACGCACCCACCTCTTCCAGGGCAATTACGCAGTCCCGCACCAGCTTGGAGCTGATTTTGCATGAACTGAGTGCCCTGATGGCTGCCTGGCTGTCCGAATAGATTACTATGGTTTTATCCTCATAGCTCCTTCTGATGATTTCCCTAGCACATTGTTCTATGGCTACAATTTCGGCCTGGAACACAGTAGGGTATTGTCCGAGACCCAAGTTTATTTTCGTCCTTGGTTTGTCCCCATATATACCTGCTCCAACTCCTTGGTCTGTTTTGGAGCCGTCTGTATACCAGATTAGGTCGGCTTTAATGGGAGGCCCTGCCTCCCAGTCCTTTCTGTCTGGTATTAAAGTTTGAAAACCTTTGTTTAGCCAGTAGCTTGGTACCATTTTGTCTGAAGGCATCTCACACACTGAGTTGACTTCTTGGTCCTCCTTGAATCTCCATTGTATGGCCCTTTCCTGTCTTATGATAGGACTCTGGCCTTGTTTGAGACGGTATTGTACCGCTTTTACTTCACCCTGTATGTAGATGTGAAGTGGCGGTAGATTAAGCAGCGCTTCCAGTGCTGCAGTAGGGGTCGATTTCATGGCCCCCGTAATACATAGACAAGCGAGTCTCTGTATACTTTGTAATTGCCTTATTGCCGTCTTTTGTAGCGTCTTTGCACCCCAGGCAATTGACCCGTAGGTTATCATTGGTCTGACGACCATTTTGTATAACCATAGGTTCATCTTCGGACTGAGTCCCCAATTCTTTCCGCAAAGTCTTCGGCATCTACCCAGGGTAGTTCTTGCCTTCTGAGTGACTTTGCTTAAGTGTGGTCCCCAGGTTAGTTTTTGGTCAAAGATGACTCCTAGATATTTAACCTCTTTTGAAAAGGGGATTTCCACTCCGTTGAGCCTGGAAGGTCTTAGTCCTTCAAGCGCTCTTCTTTTTGTGAAAGGGACGGTTATTGTTTTATGAGGGTTGACTGAGAGTCCCTCCTGTTTGCACCATTTGTCAACGATGTCTACGGCGTTCTGCATTCTGCCTGATATGTGCTCTAGGTGACCCCCATTGACTACAATGACGAGGTCATCAGCATAACCCAGGCAGTTGTACCTTTCACCAGTCAATTTGTCGAGAAGTTCATCTACCAGGACTGCCCAATATAATGGCGATAGAACGCCTCCTTGTGGACAGCCCCTCCCCACTTTAGCCTCCATTGTTACTGTGCCTAAGGTGGATCTTATGACCCTGTTTCTCAGGCTGGCTTCGATCCAGTTGCAGATCGTGTCGGGGATTCCTTTTTCCTTAGCGCGTTCATTAGTGAGAAAGTTGGTACGTTGTTGAACGCGCCTTCTATATCCAAAAATGTTGCCAACGCCACCTCTTTGTCGTCAATCGACTTTGCCAGGAGTCTGTTTAGATCGTCTAGTGCTAGATCCACAGACATTCCTGGTTGGTATGCGTATTGGCGCTTGTTCAGAGGATTCCTATGAAGGGTGCTTCCTCTGATGTATCTATCCACTATTTTTTCCAATGCTTTCAGCAGGAATGAGGATAGACTGATTGGTCTGTATGACTTAGGCGTCCTTTCTAGGGATTTGCCTACCTTGGGTAGGTAGATCACCCTTGCCTTCTGCCATAATTTGGGTATGTAGCCCCAAGCTACACATGCTCTGAAGATTGTGCATAAGTGTGGCGTTAGGATGTCCTGCCCTTTTTGCAACAACACTGGAAAGATTCCATCCAGGCCTGGCGATTTGAACGGCTGGAATTCGCCTAAAGCCCATCTGATGGAATTGTAGCTTACCACCTCAGCTGCTTTTTCCAATCCACTTTCTTCGGGCGTTTTGGCCTATCAGTGGGTTGGGTTAGCCTTGTTGAGTTGGTGATTATTGACGAGCCCGGGAAATGTGTGCTTATTAGCAGCTCCAGGCTCTCCTCCGTTGTGCTCACGTATGAGCCATCTGACCTCTTTAGCATGCCGGGTTCTTGATCAGAGCCCTCTTTTGCCATGATTCTGTGCACTCTAGCGCACACGGGAGTTTCTGAAATCTCCTCGCAGAATTGTTCCCAGGACTTTCTTTTTGCCCTGCGAATCTCTTTGTTGTACTGCGTAAGTTTCGCTTTGTACGAGTTCCAATCATGGTTGACTTTGGCCTTGTTAAATAGCCTTCTCACCTCGGCCTGCCAGATCAAGATCTCTCACTGTGACTATTTTAGCTGCAGCAAGCCGATATAATAACAGTATTCTTTTACATATTTAGAAATCTATAGGCGCTTCCCCACCGATGAAAAGGTATACATTATATAACATTTCTGAAGTTCCGAGTTAATCCCCATTTAGCATCGTGGGCTCCCCAAGTGTCATTTTTTTTATTATTCGACATGAACAATCGGTTACCGCAAAAAAATGACGCTAAACCTTTTTTTTATGTATAATATGTCATTGTTCTAGATACATTTTTAATGAAAATATACTTAATACATGTAATAAAATTATTTCTTTAGGGCAGCATTCAACATTTCCAAACATCTTTTCTATGCCTTCAGAACATAAATACTCGGCTTTACAGCATCCATTAGGACCACCAAAACTAAATCCAAACTCTAATCTAGTCAAAAGCCTTAAAGAAGTCCGCGAATACTCGGTAGAAACCAAACAGTGTGCTATACCAACTAAAAAGATCACTTTTACAGGACTGATGTACTACAAAGACTTGGATTTGCCTTCTGGAGTGACCAATGCCAACTATGATGTTAATTCTAGAACACCTATATCAGCCCTATCACCAAGTAAGTTTTTAATTTAAATTTTGTTATTTATACGCATAATAAATCATGCATCTATTAGAGCTGGGCGATATTTAGACAAAAATCTAATATCAATTACAAAAATACGTCGCTAACTTTGCCCAGCTCTAGCATTTAAAGATAATTTAGTGGAACGTACGAACTTTCATCATATAGTAACTAGTGCCAAGTAACTATGATATTAATTCTAGAACGCCGATATCAGCTTGTCGCTAAGTAAGGATTTAATTTAAATTCAGCTATTTTTACAAATAATAAATCATGCTTACATTTGGTTGTGTCTACTAGGGCTAGGCGATATTTAAATACAAATAGAATATCGATAATAAATAAGCATCGATCTGTTTGTCCAGCTCTAGCATTTCCATATAACGTCTGTTTGAACGTGGTAGACAGTTATTCGGTAGTAATAAGTTTGGTTTGGCAAAACGAAAAGTTATAACTAGTTTTAAATTTTTCTGTCAAAAAACTGTTTGGCATCATCAGTGTAATTCAGGACTAGGTGTTTGGCTTTCAGTCCTCATTATAACTAGTTTTAACTCAACTACACTATTTTCAGGATCGTGACGTTAGGTACATTTTATTAAAACAATAGTTCTTGTCGAAGAAGTCTTTGAACTACTCGTACGAACAAGTATAGAGAAAGAAAACCTAAATATCTAGAAATTTAATTAGTTTGTTTAAAAATTAAAGCGCGACATAAGACACTTTAACGCGTTTGGCATAAAAACTTCTTTTAACTTATTTCCACTTTTGGTAATTTTCTAGACCTGCGGCAACTCCGATTTTGACGAAATTTGGTATACGGAGGTTTTTGGGGCGCTGATCATGAATTTTTTGACGGAAACGTTTCGTTCTTGAGATATTCATCATCAGACTTGAAATTAAAACTAATCCTATTTTTACAATATTGCCCCTTCTTTTTGCACACAATTCTTGATTTAAAGCTAAAGTGGCACATAATATTTGATTTTCACCTTTTAAAACCCCGTGTTTTACGTATTTTACATTATTTTTGCATTTAATTGTATAGCTATACTTTGAATTATTTCAACCCCAGTGTGCCATGAAGCCCTATGTGTATGTATGGTTGCCGCATTTTCAAAGAAAAGCCACGCAATTTAATGCAAAATAATGTAAAAACGTAGAAAAACGGGGTTTTAAAAGGTGAAAATCAAATATTTTGTGACACTTTAGCTCTAAATTAAGAATTGTGTGCAAAAAGAAGGGGAATATAGTAAAAATAAGCTTAGTTCAAATTTGAACTTTGATGATGAATATCTCGATAACGAAACGTTTCCGCCAAAAAATATTTTAGATTCGTGATCAGCGCCCCAAAGAACCCCATATACCAAATTCCGTTAAAATAGGAGTTGCCCCAGGTTTCTAGAAAATTACCCCACTTTTTAGTCCTCCACTACAATACACTACACTACCTTGCCAAATAAAACTATGGTAAAAGAATTTTGGATTTGTGTTGTCTTTATGTAAATGTTCACACGTTTTGGACTCTGTTAAGTGTGTACTTTTTTGAGACCTGAATCAGTTATTATTTATGTTTTTCTGTATTATTTTCTTTATTAGGTAGTCCAGCCAGCTCTAGTTCTTCAGTAGTAAACTCCCAAACATCTCCAATGCATATACACAATATTCCTCAGAAACACAGTACTCTTCATGAACTGCTGATGAAAAAGGACAAACACGAAAAGTATGAATCTTCGCCAGATAGATCAGTTTTAGGTAAGTTAGGTTTTTATGTACAGCATCATTCAAAGGATCCTCATTATATAAGATTTGATTTTATTATTTAATTTGAAAAAATGGGGTTCTTTGTGTTTTTAATTTGATCCAAAAATCATTAATTTTTATTTTTAGAATTGTGTCAAAAATTACATTATGTTTCTAATGCAAGGTAGATTAAATAATTGTCATTAAATGCAAAAAAATATAGAACAAACATCTACATAAAAAAGCAAACAACAAATTTTAAAACCGTCAGTATAAAAGATAAAACCATGAACAATGTACAAACAATTAAAATAGAGTATACTAAAATAAAGCTACAAAACACAACACTGACACTGTAACTGTCAGTAAAAAAAAACCTTTAACAAAATGTCAAATTATTATTTAAAAAATGTTAAAGTATTATTTTAAGAAGCATACAGAAAAAAACAACACAAAAAAAACACGTCCATAGTTATACATATATACATAAAAAGAACAAACAAGAAGAAGCTATTTTTGGTTTAATAATAAAAATAATTATATTTTAAATTCAAATGACATTGACACATAACACAAAATAAAATAGAAAAAGAAACAACAATTAATTTATTATTAATTTATATATAATAATATATAAAGGAGAAACATTTAATTTATAATGTCACATTATTGTACAGAGTGGCGCCTTTTCATTGACCTTGCAGGGTATAGTGAATACTAAAAGAGAAATCTGAATGCGCAGTCTCAAAATTTAATTTCTAAAACGAGTTCAATGGTAAAAGCAAATCATGGCTAACTTTATTCGTTTTGGAGGTACAGAGTGTTTTTTAATTTTTTAACAATTGGGCCAGGCACTTGTAACTCTCTTGATATTGGAGATAAAAAAATGTAAGCAAAAAAGTTTTAAGGGACTTTTACGCAGAATGTAGTGTCGTACCTATATTTTTCCATTTACTTTTAATTTAAAATTTTAAAAAAGTTGTTTTAATCACTTTTAAGCAAACCAGATGATTCAAATAATAATAATAATTAACCGCTTGCACCAAATTAAAGCCTTACGTTTATGTTATGTTTTGTTTAGAAACTAACAAATATTTAATTTTGGTAATTGCCTAGGAAGTTGCGGCAATTTCGAATTTGAACAAAATGGTATATGGGTTCGTTGAGACGTTGATCACGAATCTGTAAGATTTTTTTCGGAAACGTTTTATTCTTAAGTTATCCATCATCAAAGTTAAAAATCACACTTACCTAATTTGTACCATGTTCAGTCGTATTGCAGTCAATTATTTATTTAAAAGTAAAATGGCAGACAATTTATTTAACACCATTTAGAAACTTGTTTTTCCTTTTACCAATTTATTTTATTAAATTGTAAAGGCTTACTTTCAAGCATTTCAATAGCTGTAGCCTTTGAAGGTAAGTACTATAAGAGTTGGGTCGAATACTGAAAATCGGTTTTCGAATACGAATATGAATACCGGAGAAAGAAAGTTTCCGAATATTGGAATATTTGGAATAAAAAAGTATGAACCTGTTTATTGTGAGGTCGTTCGGACCTTTTCAAACTTCGTTTTCCTAAAACTTAAAAGATAGGATATGAGTATATCATAGGTTTTATATCAGGAATAGCTTAAAGAATTTAAATCTTAAAAAATATATAGGGTGCTCCATTAAAATTAACAGGGTTATCATACTTGGAAGTTCAAATTTTACAGCACTTCCGGCTAAACCGGAAGTAGTAATATAATGGTCTCTAAAGGTACAGTCTTTTAAAGGAACTATTTTAAGCATTTTAAATTTTTGTTATGTTCATTTGTTTTTCCATAAAACTGCATAATGTGCTGTCGTTTGGACATTTTCAAACGCCATTTTCTCCAAAACCAAAAGAGTTAGGTTATGAATATATTAAAGGTTTTATATCAGGAATGACTTGTAGAATTTAAATCCTAAAAATATACAGGGTGTTCCATTTAAAATATCAAAGTTTATATTACTTCCGGTTAAACCGGAAGTAATACACAGATGCTATTATATCCAAAATTGGCATCTAGTGATACAATATAACGTCCCTAAATTTAAAAACTATACGATTGCACTGAAGAAAATAAATTGCTGGATAGTAATTTCGTTGTCACCCGGTATATCGTTAATATCCGATATTTTGATATTTTCCATAGTCATCGTGATATTTACGATCCCTGGCCATTATTTCATCCTGTAGAATCACCGTCTTAAGTTTCGTGATCGATTTTTGAATTATCCTGTATGTTAAGATATAATTTTGAAAACTGATCAACTATATTTTTCGTCTAAACATCAAAAGTTTACCATGTCAACATGTCAATTATTTGCATTTATTTTCCATACACCAAATCGAAATACAGATTTCATTGAACAAGCGTTTATAGTAAGTCTTATCGCCTATTAATTGACGCTGCCCTTGAGATCAAAATTCATCATTTACACGACACGTGCACCATTTTTAAAATATTTTATGTTATACAGAGAAGTCCTGAACACTGTTATGAGTGCATAAATATTAATTTGCATTTAAAAAGCAGCAAAGGTCTTTATTCTAGATTTTCTCGATATACACGTTGTGCCACTTCAAAAACATTCATGAGCAATTTTTCTAATGCGTGGAAAGGAGACTGCTTAAGCGAGACAACCTTACTTTATGTTTATATCGATAGTAAGAGGTCAAATGTAGCCCATAGAATATTGGTTTTAGTTTTCCTCAAATATTTCTGAATCTAAAATTTGATACACACTCTTAATTTTGATGACAATACAATATAAAACATTTTTTATAATTGTAAATCCAAGATGGCCGCCGATACAAAATGGGGGATTATATATTACTTCACTACAACATCAATATGGGCTTGGTTTTAGATTGGTAGAATAGAGCTCACTATGAAAAAATTTAAAATTCAAGATGGTCGCCGCCACAAAATGGCTGATCACGTATTTTTTTCATAACCACCTCAATATGGGTATCAAATGTGAGACAGATATTCTGGCTAATGTAAACGGTCAAAAATTTATGTCTGATATAGATATTTAATTAAAGAATCTATTGAGTAGTCCGTTACTTTGTGACAATACATTTTTAAGTAGAATGTAATAAAAACACAAATTTTACTTTGTTATAAATATAATAAATTATATTATATAATAAATATGTGACAAAATAACAAAGTAAAATTTGTGTTTTTATTAGATATTTAATTGTTTACACTAGTCAAAATTTCTATCTAACATAAATATCATGAAATAAATGTCAGATTTAAACCTACCTAAATGAAAAGGCTTGGTTGGTAGAATAGAGCTTAATGTAAAAAAATCAAGATGGCTGCCGCCACAAAATGGCGAATTACATATTTTCCACAACTACTTCAATATTAAAACGTCTTGTTAGTTCTGGTTAGTAGTAAGGCATTAAATAAACTAAATAAAATGAGAACTATCAACTAAGAACAAAACTTAAAACTTGAAAATAAATTATGTAAAAAAAAATTATATGGTTTTCTTGTACTAAAAGCTAAAAAATAATTCGGTAAGTCCTAGCTACCAGATCGCACCAATCTTCTTATCAATCTGGGGTATTGATCAGATAAATATTATAAGAATATATAAGAAAAAAATAATTTTGTTTTTTTGCAGGTAGTAAAATGTGTGTGGAGGGAGGGGGAGTGAGGACCTTTTTCTGTATTTAATTTTTAATATTATACGTACGTGTGTAAAAAGTTAGGGAGTTGGTATTTTGTAGAGGTCAGACTTTTTTGCTCTTCAGAAATTTTTTACATATGCCACTCATATCAATTTTGAAAAGCTAAAAATTTTTACACATAGCACCCATATGAAATCTCAAAACCCGCCGCGTCTGGATACGCTACGCCCAACGGTTTTAATATTTGTCTGGTCGATACTCCAGATTGATAAGAAGATTGGTGCGATCTGGTAGCTAGGACTTACCGAATTATTTTTAGGTTTTTGTACTATAAAACCGTTTCACATATTTTTTTTGCATAATATATTAATTTATACTTGCATACTTTTATACTTTTAAAATTTAAATCAACAGTAAGTTTTTCGTTTTAAGTGTATTCTGTGTTTTATGTTTACTTCGATACATTTCTCCACAATCAGGAGAACATACTAAAATTATATTTTTTTATTTACTACATTTAAGCAGTCAGCAGGTCTTGGATGTATGTACGCTTTGTAGAATGGATACCTGCTAGTCTTCAACACTTTGAAATTCAATATTTGAACAAATCGAGCAGGCACACCATGTAATTGCTTGTTAAATACATTTTATGATTAGTCGTTTCCTTTTTCTTAAAATAAAAGTACTTTTTTATAAACACATGCAAACTTTCATAAAAATCTGTCAACTCTTTCGTAGATCACACTTGCGTAAAAGGAACATAAATCAAAATTTACTATGTTTAAATATGAAATTGTTTGTAAGTTTTTTTATTTATGGCTCTGGTTCCTTCTGGCCCAATTCGCCAGCTCTTCCCCTTCCGGACTAAGCATTCCAAAAAGCTTCGTCGGTAGAAAACCAGGATAGTCGAGCTCGTAGCTCCCAGAAATTTCAAGACATGCAAAATAATAATCGATGCGATGCATAAATTGACAACTGTCAAACCAAGAACTGCTACTGGTATTACATATAACCAGTCACTGTCAAAACTGACGTTTCAAGCGGAGGGCGCCACCATCCTCGGACGTTACGAAAACACTTGCACACCAAACTTTGAAAACATCAGGGTATAGGAATCTTCGCTCACAGCGCGTAGCTCCTGGACTCTTTGTTCGACCTTCAAATAGTGCGGACGTGGCGGTTAGAGGGAATTGTACGGGCGTTTTTACCTTCGTGGATCGAGTAAAAATTCACGCTAAATTGATGGCTTCTTTCTTCTGGAGCTAAGCGCTGTGAACGAAAATTCCTATAAGCTGCTGGTATCCTGTTTGGTACTGAACACGAGTATTTCTCAAAAGGCGGAAATAGATGGGCGTGCCATGGAAACTGTTAGTAGTGACAGAGAAAGTTATACGTAACAGCAGTAGCAGTTCTTGGTTTGACAGCCGTCAATTTATGCATTGCATTGATCTATAGATAATTTTGTTTTTTAAATTTCTGGGTGCTACGAGGTCGATTATTCAGATTTTTCGCCGACGAAGCCCTGGAAAGCATAGTCCGGAACCGGGAGAGCTGGTGAATTGGGCCTGAAAGGACCAGATCCAAGAACAAAAAATAGAATAGCGCTTAGCTCCAGAAGAAAGATGCAGTCAATCTAGCGTGAATCTTTACTCGATCCCCGAAGGTAAAAACGCCTGTACAGCACCATTTACCGCCACAGTGGGAAAAACTTTTAGTTTTCTACGAGACGTCCGCACTGTTCGTAGGGCAAACAAAAAGTGTTCGTAAGTTTTCTAATACAATTTTTTTAATTTCTGCGAATTACCGTGCGTAAAGTAGCTTCTGCTTCATTTTTTATATCGAAGTTTTCAGAATTAACTTTGAGAATCTCAGAATTTTTAAAAAGATAGCTTGCATTAAGAATTTCGGAAAATTATTCTTCGCAAGTCTTTACTGTAATTTGTGAACACATAATCAAATCTGGAAAACCTGGTGGCCATTGGTTGGGATATTATTGAACTGAACCATTATTTACAGTCTATATTGTTTCATTATTTTAAAACAAGTTAGGAAATTGTGCAAAACGCAGATTTAATTGAGAAATTTGTTTCACTATATAAAATGACCCCAATTTAAAGTTATATCCAAAATAGCCTTCTAAATCATTTGTTTAACAATGATTTAGATGTTTAGAAAAAGATAAGGAGGATCAACTGACGAAAAATTATCATTTTTGAAAATTTTTGATGCATTTGTTATTTATGTTTTTTTAATTATAATTTTGACAGCAGTGGGTGTTAAAGTCCAAAAGGCAATGGACTCTACTATCTTAAGAGTTTTCACGAGTATTTATCTTTTAATTTATTATGTGGTCTTTGATTTTCCTTATTATTGCGATCAAAGCAAATTCCAAAGCATGTTTTATTAAAGATAAAAGTTGGCGAAAGGAAATGAAATGTAATTTTTATTTCGATTGGGCAGCTTTGTTGATAATAGGTTGTTTACGTTTTTTCTGAGAAGAAAACTTTTGAATTTAAAGATAAACAGGACAAAGAAGATGGTAAAATTTATCAGTAAACCTTCTCTTAAGGGGGTGTGGTTAATTCGTGCTTAAATAGGTTAATTTTTAAGCTTTTTTTCACGACACATTCAAAATTTATTTATTAAACTGAATGGTACAAGGTTATTCATTTTAAAGTAAATAGGGAATTATTTTGGAACTTTTTTAAAAACTAATACCTATAGCCATTTCGTGTATTTTTTTCCGAATTTAATTTTCTAATCTAAAAAAACGTTTGATATAAAAACAAAAGAGGTACAGCACGAGTGACGTATTTTTAAATGGACTACCCCGTGTTGTACCCTGTGACCTGTGGCAGTCAGGTTTTTTAGGTGAAACTATGCTTATAGAATAATGCAGATTTTAAAGAATTGCATCAGATATGCAGGAAGTAAACCGAGCAACCCCTATATCACCCAATTCCTCGTGACAATCTCTATCCATTGATATAAAAATGTAGGAGGTATTCCATTTAAAAATACATCACTTGTGCTGTAACTCTTATGTTTTCGTTTCAAATGTTTTTCTGATTAGATTATTAAATTCTACGAAAAAAATACACGAAATGGCTATATTCGTTTTTAAGTACACGGAAGTTTAAAAATAAGACCCTATTTACTTTAAAATGAAAAACCCCATACATTAAAATATAACATTAGAAGAATATTGTGTACAATTTTTGTTAAGCAATTTTTAAACGTTTGGCAATGGCAGTAAATATTTGGCGAGATGTAGTCGTTTAAAACCTCTTTTTACGAACGAGCACCACGTTTTTCAAACCCTTTAAACTTGCCCCTTAAGGGACCTTAAGGAATTTCACTTAAAGAGCCATGTAGCTCTTTAAAAACCTGTTAAAAAAACTTTCTATCATTAAAAATGAAGGAGATTCGTTAAAAGACCAATCAATTTTTCTTCGAAAAATTCGAAAAGGCCACTTCCTAGTATAATAATCTATATAATGTTTTTGAAATCATGCATTTTAAATTGGTTAAACTTCTTGGACGTATTATTATTACATACAGGTTTGGCAGAGTTGAATCTAACGGATTGCGTTTTAATGTATTAGACACTAATAGATAGAGAGTAGACAGAGAACGACTGCATAGGTAACCGCCCACCGATAGCGACGCCGATTCCCCGATTCCCCGATTCCCCGTACTGCTATTACTGTATCCGCCTTCGTACCAAAAGTTAAAATAAATTGTAAACATGATCGGCTAACGTACTTGGTATGCGAAGAATTGCAACCGAACTTTGACCGGACTGATAAGCGCAACGACGACGCGATAGCCGCAGAGGGTGGAGCCAAGTTTGTTTTCGCTCTACTCCGTCTTTTTCTTACACATTGCCCAAAAATCATATTCGAAACTTTTCAAGCGCCGAACGTGTATATAAAAAGAACTGTAAAGGTCAGCTTTAATTAGAGTGTTAGTTAGGAGGTTGAGTTTATTGATTTTTTTGTAGAAAAAATTAGTTACTGACTTTACTACTTAATTTTCATGCTAAAGACTCATTTTTTTAAATCTGGTTATGTACTTTAAAAAAGGTTTATAATTTTTTTTTTTTTTGAAAAACACAGCATTTTCCCGTTATTTGATTTTTAATCCATAAAATTATGTCTTTGACGAAAAAAGATAACAATTAACAATCTGTATCTTAGCGCGTATTTGTCGTAGAAAAATTACTTTTCGAGTTATTCGCGAAAACCCATTAAACCGTTAATTTTTTCGTCAAAAAATTGTTACTTTCAATCGCAAATACCTTAAAAAATATTAGTGTTATTAAAATAATGAATGGAACATTTTTGCTAAGAATCATTTTTTTGATTAAGTTTTGTGGTTAAAATGTAATAAAAAAATCCAACTTCTAGGGGTGTGGCAACCACCCCCAGGGTTTTGCCGCCCTTCGGTTCGATATAGGTTTTGATCCCTGGGCTATTTCCTACCCTCTGTTAAAATTTCAAGTTAATCTATGCAGGACCAAAAATTGCCAGGTTTTCCCTTTTTTGTGCTTCATTTCCTGTATTTTTATTTTGTTAATATTAAATTGATAAATTATTTGTTATTGATGAATAACCCTCCAACATTACCTCGTAAATTATGTGAAGAAATAGTGGTAAAAATTTCAAAAATTCGGTTGCAGTTGTTTTAAAGTTATAGATGGTCACAGACTTTAAAAACGTAAGTTGTGGAAAAGCTGTTGAAACGTTTATAAGAGTCATGGATGAGGCGTAACCTCTGTAACATCGTTAGTTTGGCTCAAGATTGATTTAAAATTTTGCACACGATATTAAAACGTTGTTCAATTGAACAATTAAATAAGGTAAAAAGAAACAAAATACCCAAAAAAAGTTTAAATATCTCTGCTTCTCTTCCCCTTAAAGGGTGATACCAACAACATACGAGTTGTAATAACCAAGCCAAGATTTAGGCCGTGGATATTTTGATCTCAGATAACTTTAGACCAATAAAGTTATCAAGATGCCGTTTTCGCAGCTAGGATGCAATTTTTAAAAGTTGTTACTTTCGGCAAACAAAAAAACAAAATGGGTGATATTCAGTATATATGGCAACCGAGAGGGAACTTTTTTATTTAAACACCCTGCATATTTTTTTAAATATTCTTTAACGCATTTATTTTCCCTTCAAAAAGTAACTCCATGGCGATTAAAAATATTATTTAAAAAAAAACATACGCTATAGGTTATTCACAACATTTACAATAGTTTCTTTAAACGTAATCTAGCCTTAGGCTGAAAACAGACGGAGCGGTTTTCGCCGAGTCGGCGAGCCGCGATTGCTGCACTAATAACATGAGGGAGTCGACGCGTTCGGCTGCCGACTCAGAGGTCTAGTCGGCGTACGAAGGGGTGCAAAACACACGAGTCGGCGAGCCGCGACTACTTGCTGCCGCAGCTATCGCGTCGATCGCTCGTCTCTTTTAACACGCTTTTATTAGCAGCTTGGGTTGTATCTATCTATCTATCTATCTATCTATCTATGTAACGGAATCTTTGAGCCTAATTTTTACCAGCTCCCAGCGATTCAATTTCTTTGAAACTTTGCACACGTATCAAGGACCGATGACAATGCAATAATTTAAAAACAGTATCCCGTTATCCTGATTAGGACCGCCAGGATAAATAGAGATTCCTTTACAGATCCTCTGTGAAAGAGTAGAAACGAGCTAGAGCTAGGCGAGTGATCTGCGCATGCGTGCAGTTTCAGTCTTACATGCATACATACATAAATAGTTCGTAAAACATTTCAATATCCGCATGACCGCTGAAAGCTAAGTTGATATATCGAACTAAAAAATGAAAAATAAATAAGTTTAAAAACACGTTTTTATATGCAACCGAACTAAAAATTAGAAAATAATTTTCATTACAAGAGTTTGTCACTTCAGAATAAAAGCGTGGGGTGCTTAATATATTAAAATGTTATAATTATTCTATTTGCAAATATCTATGAGGAAAAGTTATGAAAAAATAGTAAAATGCACTCCACGCTTTTTACTCTGAAGTGACAAACTCTTGTAATGAAAATTATTTTCTAATTTTTTAGTTCGGTTGCATATAAAAGCGTGTTTTTTGTTTTAAACTATTATTTATTTAATATACAAACTACTATAAATTCGACGCCGACTCGTGTGTTTTGCACCGCTTTGTCGCGACTCGGCGAAAACCACTCCGCCTGTTTTAAGCCTTACTGTAACTGTTATTTTGTGAACACCCTATACCTTTTTGTCGTATTTGAACGTTGCATGTAGCAAATTTTTATTGTTAAATAATATATTCTCTTCAATAATTTTTTAAATTACTTTAGCTTATGATACAGTTTTTATAAAGGGAAGATTACATTTTAAAAATATTGAGAAATATACAGGGTGTACCGTTTACATAACAAAGTTGTCCAGTATCGGGTATCGGGGAATCGGCCAATCTGTTCTTGAGCCAATAAAATTTCATAAGAAAATCACAAGGATTTGGGAAAAACTTTAAAAAATCCAAGCCTATCGGTGAAAATCGTATCTTTGTAAGTTTATTTGTTCCAAAGTTATTTATAATAAAAAAGGGTAATAATACGGATGGCTCTCCAATATTTATCAGGGTAAAACTTAATAGGCAAAGAAAGCGGGTGTTTATTAATTTTTTATCTAACATTAACCATGCAGAAAGTGCTTTTTGGCACTTTCCGCACTTAGTAACTTAATACCTAATACAATTAATTGGTTAACGCCAATATTTTAAATATTTTGTTATTGTTTTGTATACTTGTTTTTATCTTTATCAATAAATTTGACCAGATAAACAGGTAACATTGAAAATTATATAATTCGATTTTAGCGCAAATAATCGAAAACCACGATATGTAGATAAAAATAAGGTCAGAGCCTTGAAATGCTTTCCACACACGTTTATTTACATTTTCTAAAGCAAATTTATTATTTTGGAACAAATGGCAGGGTTAAGCCTAGCAAGGTTGCAAGGAGTTTTTTTTCTGATTAAATATTTAAAACGGAAAAAAGGGCGAAGGTCAAGAGCAAGCTTGTAATTTTTAAAATGTCTTAGAAGTTCCTGGTAAAAAAATATTTTAATAGAAATTTGGGTACATGTTAATGAAGACACTAAAAACAAAGAATACAAATTCTAAATATGTATTACGTGTTTTAGAATAAGCTGGTCTCTTAAAAAACGTTTTAACGGGCAAAAAGGCGCGCTTCTTTAAATATTTTACTTTACTTTTGTAACACTTCTTCCAAGTTTTATACTTTTTCATCTATTATCTTTTGAGTATCAAAAATTAACAAGTCAACACCAGAAACTCGAGAAAAATAAAGGGTTAAACTTTTTTAAATGGAACACCCTGTTTATTATATCACCATAAAAAGATCTTTTAAAAAGCTTTAAAAATATACAACATTTAACATATCTATCCTAAATAGTTTTGAAAATATGACAACTTAAATCTGAAAAATAGTAGATACAATTTCTGTCATACATACCTACGGCACTAAGGTGAGACTGTTGTAATGGAAATTATACCTAGATTTAAATGGTCATATTTCCAAAACTATTAAAGATAAATATATTAAATGTGGTATTTTTGTAAAGATTTTTAAAAGACCTTTTAATGGTAACATAATATACAGGGCGCCCCATTTAAAAAAGTTTACTTCTTCATTTTTCTTGAGTATTTGATGCTCATTTGTTTCTTTTTTTATGCTCAACAGATAATAGATGAAAAAGTATGAAATTTTATACAGGACGTTTTTTTCTATCCTTCTTGCTTATGGTTAAAAGTAGGTGCCAAATATAAATGAAAACCCTGTACACAACATGTAAAAAATAAAAGTAAAAAAATCGGCCTTGGAATAAAACGCGTATATATATCCTTATATAAAACCTTATCAAGTACTCATTTTCTCATTAACTGTAAGGTTAAAATTATTTATTTTTATTTTTTTATATGTTGTCTATAGATACTTTTGGAATAAGTTAGGGTGGCTTTTAATTTTTACCAAGAAAGTACAAGAGCCTTGAAGTTGTATTTTTAGTTGTTTGAAAAAAGAAAATTAGAAAAAAGTCATTGGAGGACTTTTTTCTTAATAATATTGGCTGTGATGCTCACTGAGACGCCACTGTATCCAATTATTTTAATCTAGTTAGAACAGCTGTATACTTATAAAATACTTTGTAAAAAACCTTGAAGCTTTCTATCTCAGAAGGTTTATAGGGAATTTTTATTTATAAACTGACGTAAGAATACCATGTATTTAAAAATATATATTTTTTAAGCACCCTGTATTTCAGAAGTTAGGACAATTAGGACATATAGTCCCAGAGCTAGTAAACCCTTTGAGTAACTTTGGGCCTGTAAGGCTAGATATTTGTATAGTGGTGAGTCATAGCATACTAAGTACGACAATCATCATTATCATCACCCTGTATATTTTAAAAAGTTTAAAAATAGTTCAAAATAAAAAACTTGGAGCTGTAGCATAAAATTTTTTAGAATTTAGTTCATTCATAGTAAGGTTTGAAAAAAAATTGACAGGCGTTTTTGATGAGCACAAGTACCTGCCAGGTGATTTGGTTGGCCATATTTCAAATATTAATAAAGTTAGATGAACCTAATGTGGTACTTTCTCAAAGCTCGTTTAAAGATCTCTTTAACGGTGATACTGGTAATAATATATAGGGTGGAAAAAAGTTTTTTTATAATGCGGCACTCTGCATGTTATATTACTATTAAAAAGAACTTTAGGAAAATACTACATTAGGTACATCTGACTTTATTAGTTTTGGAAATATGGCCAGACAAATCAGCCACACCTTTCAGTTCGCCTGGCAGGTACTTGTGCCCATCGAAAACGCCTAAATACTAGAAAAATTTCAAGATTACAGCCCCAAGTTTTTTATTTTTAATTATTTTTGAAATTTTCTAAAAATACACAGGGTGATGGGCAGGTCTGATGCTTGCCAGGTGATGATTGTCGTACTTAGCATGCTATGACTCATCACTACACAAATTTACAGCCTTACAAGCCCAACATTACTCAAAGGGTTCACTAGCTCTCCTACTAATATAGTTATTTAAAAAATTATTTTAAAATTACCTAAACCACTCCCTCATCATCAGCATGTTATTATGAAACACCCTATACACCTGATAAGCGTATTCTTGCCTTTATCAATTTAAGTCGCTATGTAGCAAATTGTAACACTTAATACAGATAATATTTTTTTTGTTAATTTAGGTCAATCCGTACCCAGTAGAAACACCCCCTTCACTCACCAAACGTCAAAATGTACCGCAGCAACGTCTCCAGATTGTCATCCTCCGCTCCAACCCATCTTGGGTTGGACCAGATATGGCAGCGAAGAGAACCCAGAAAACATTTGCTCTCAACAAGGTAAGACAATCAATAAGAGTTTTTCTATGGTAAACGTTTAAAAAATGGGCTTTTTTCATACGGCGTTGCCAGAGTGACATGTTGGGTATCCGCCATTTAGATTAAGAAACACAACGTTGCAATACGGCCAATTAGCTGATAAAAATGGTATCTAGATCAAAAATGTCGAACAATATCAACATAAATTTCCCGATCTTCGGTTTGTGTCTTGGCTAGAAAGTAAAAACGATGCAATAAATTTCAGAAAAAATATTTAAAAAAACAAAGAATGGTTAACGGTCAGTCTACCAAGTAATATTATATCAAGCTACGATACGTAAGTTCTTTTCTTGCTCGTTTAGACTTGAACTGCAGACACAACAAAACCGAAGTTGTACAGGGTTTTCATTTATATTTTGCCACCCACTTTTCACTATAACCAAAAAGAATAGAAAAAAACGTCTTGTATAAAAAAAAACGAATGAACATCAAAAACTCAAGAAACATGAGTGGGTAAAGTTTTTTTTTTTTGTTAAATAGGACACCCTGTATATTATGTCACCATTAAAAGCTCTTTTAAGGGGCTTTACAAAAATACCTTGATATATCTATCTTTAATATTTTTGGAAATATAGCCATTTAAATCTGGGTATAAGTTCCATTACGTCTACAGTCAGTGCCGGACGAAGCTTTTTTAAAGTGAAACAAACTATAAATTTTGCGCCTCCCTTTGCATTTGGAAACATAACATGGGAAATCTTTTTTCGGTTTTGGCCAAAAAAAAATAAAGAGCAAAAAAACTCTTCGTCATCCACAAAAAAATGGTCCCAATGAAAAGAAAAGAGCAAAAAAGTTCCCCTTTTCAAGTTGCGCCCTTCTATAAGATCCCATACCAGTACTGCTACTTTCTTGAACCCTATTTTTGTGCTCCCTTTTTCCAGCGCTGAAGCGGCCGCTTCACGGCTTCAAGCTTAATTCCGCACTGTCTACAGCCTCACCTTAGTGACGTGACGTAGGTAAGTATAATGGAAATTATATCTACTATTTTTCAGATTTAAGTGGTCATATTCCAAAAACTATAAAAGATAGATACATATATCCAATATAGTTTTTTAAAGCTTTTTAAAATACCTTTTTAATGGTGACATATTATACAGTGTGTCCCAGGATAAGTGTTACAAGAGAACAAATGGACCAAAAATTTTGAATTTTTAAACGTCCTTTTGGGAGAACTAGTGTCATGGTCCAAAACTAATAAATACAAAATTTTACTCCAATCGGTAATATACAGAGTTACAACTAAAAATATGAAAAATGAACAAGAGTTAAGTACTTTTAATTTTAAAAATAGGACAAAATTGTATTAGTAAATATTGTACAGAATTAAATTTTATGTCAAAATTTAAAGTTAAGGAATTAAAGTAACAAGAAAAAAAATTGACAATTTTTTTCATTATGCATTAACCGTTTTTAAAATACCTGGCTTAATGTAGCGAATTTTACAAAAATATTTAAAATTATTCAATTTTATTTTAAATTTTACTCCCTTTTCCCCATTTTTCAAGTTGTAATGAGTAATGTACAAAATTGACAATTACATTTTTTTTACTTCTATGCTTGACTTTAAATTTTGACAAATAATTCAATTTTCTACAATATTTACTTATACAATTTTGTTTAATTTTTAAAAATAAAAGTAGTTTGGTTCAGGGTATTTTTCATATTTTTAGTTATAACTCCCTGTATAATACTAATTGAAGTAAAATTTCGTATTTATTAGTTCTGGACCATGTAACCAGTTTTTCCAAAATATCTTTTTAAAACTCAAAAATTTTTGGTCTATTGTTCCTCTTCTATCCTGGAACACACTGTATAGGGTGATCCATTTTAAAAAGTTGACCTCATCATTTTCCTTGAATTTTTGATGTTCGTTTGTTTCTTTTTATGTTTAAAAGATAATAGATGAAAAAGTATGAGACTTTTATACAGGACGTATTTTTCTATCCTTCTTGGTTAAAGTTTAAAGTGGTTGGCAAAATATAAATGAAAACCTTAGGTACATTTTTCTTTATTGCGGAATTTTTAACAAAATCCATTCATGATGACAACTATTTAAACACTTAACACAAGTTGTAGACTATTTTTCTATTTTTAATTGATTTTATCCAGTAAATCATAAAAATAAAAAATACCGTTAACACTGCAACATTAGCAAGCATAATACGACTAGAAATGTTATAGTGGGCGAAAAAGGTTCAAAACGTTTCTAAAGACGGAGCTAAATTGCAATTCTAACGTTGGCAAGTCGCTTAATTTTAATTGCTAATACTCAGGTGGAAATAGTAATATTTTCATTAGAGAGAAAACATTAGTACAGTTTACTTTGTAGTTTTTAGGTTAAAATGTTTTTATTAACAAAATAAAATTGTTCCAGCTCTTTGGCTGAATGCGGATCAACTTCTTCATTGTCAACTGGAGGAATCCTGAGTCCTGATCCACAAGACTTTTCTCATGATGAATATGAAACTGATGAAGACAGCGATGGACATTATGAGGACTATTCTTCAGATAACAGTAAGACATTTTAATACAGTTAGTTAGAAATTGACAGCTTTGGTAACTTATCTCAGTCGAATTGACTGTCTTACAATAGATACCAACATTTTGATTAAATGCTGAATATAGTTTATCCAAGCGAACATTTTTCAAATGGCATACCGTTTCCATGAAATCGGGCTTTTAGCATTGAACTATTTTTTCAGTTTTATTTGTTATTATATCAGTTGAGTTTGAATTTTTGTTAGTACTACAAATATTAATATGTACTTGACTCTCTGAGGAAGAGCTATTCGTCTCATTAATGATTCTTCACTTACAGAAAGGCTTTCTTCTCTTGCCCATCATCGGGCAGTGGGGGATTTATCGCTTTTTTATAGGTATTTCCACGGCTTTTGCTCTGAAGAATTGTTCAGTTATAGGTTCTCCACTCACGGTTCCCAACAGAGAAACTCGTGGTTCCGCACGTATGCATTCCTATACGGTCCAATTGGACAAGCCCTGAACTTCCCACTTTGTTCGTTCTTTTATCCCTAGAGTTTCTAGAATGTGGAACCTGCTGCCCGCGGAGGTCTTTCCTTTCTCCCAAATCTTCAAGTATTTAATTCCCGTGTCAACAAACTCCTTCTTACCTCGCTTAAGACACCCACGGTACGTTAGTATTTAGGCTTTTAGCCTTCGTGGTTTGTCCAAAGATAAAAAAAACAATTACATTAAAAACTGAAATTACGAAATCTAAGTAATTTATTAAAGAAAATGGAATTTGTCACTACCTGTGCCTGTGAAAGTAAAATAGATCGTTCTTTTATTTTTACAGCCTACTTAGCAAAAAATATATTTAAAGCAGAAATAATGGAGGTACTTGATTTTCTTTAAAAATCTTCTCTGCCCGCTATTTTGAAAAGAAATACCCTGTTTGACATATCATTGAACAGGGAATTTTATACAGAATACAAATATAGAAAAAAGTTGGTACTTTTATTTTAAAAAGAACGTTTATAGTACTTCCGGTTAAACCGAAAGTGATTTTGAGGTCATAATAATAACAAAAAATGTTAATTTATGCTATAATAATACTGCAAATTTTTATTAGTCTCTCTTTAAAACTACAAAAAGTTGGGGGGTAACAACATTCTGAGTCACCTTGTATATATAATATATATATATATATATATATATATATATATATATATATATATATATAAAACTATTTTTTTGAAGGCTTTTACAGTTTTCGCAAATATATGGCCAGCAAGAAAAATATACTGATTAAAATCTATACAACAATTATTTTAATGATATTTAAAATTTTAAACTCCCTCCAGTACGGTTCTGAATTTTTAAGCAGCCAACTTAAATACAGAAAACCCTCCGGAATTTACTGATAAAGGAAAATTCGCATTGCCAACCTAAATATGTTAGCTTGAATATACTATACATAGTTAATATTTTTTTTAGATTCCGACGATGACGAGGAACATTCTAAGGCTTCCAAAAAGAAAAATACTTCTGGCAGTACAACATACAGTCAAAAGGGCCCAAAGGACAGAGATTAGTCATGAAATGTAAAATGGAGAACCCACATGTCCTTAACGAAGTAACTGATCCAGTTTTTAGTCCTGATTGTTCTGTTAGGGGTATAAAACATAGTGGTAAGTATCATAATATCTCCGCGGTGGTAAGATAATTATACTAATGTGTATTTAAAATAGAAAAGTCGATGGTTTTGATGTTAAGATAATGCTAAAAAATGTCCATTTACGCTTTTATTAGAACCGGAAACAAGAAGAAATCACCACCAGCATAGAAAAATGGCCAGAACGTGTACAAGCACGCTTTTATTAGAACGTAAAATTTTCGGTAAATGTATACTTTTTGGACACTAAGCACATTTTGGTAATGTTTTGCTTACGGCTTTTTTTGGGGAGCTGCTTATGAATTAAAAAAATATATTTAGTCGGCGACGTTTTGTTGTCGAGATATTTACCATCAAACTTAAAAAGCAAACTAACTACTATACCTAAAAAAAAAATCATTTTTTCTTCAGGTCTTTTTCTCAATTTAAAGTGCCCAAAGTGTAAGTTCACTATATTCCCCCTTTTTATGCACACAATTCTTTTAAAAGACCGTTTTTTTAGTTTATTTAGAACATATTTTTTTAATTAATTATTTGCTTGCTTCACTTTAAATCATTTCAACTGCAGTAGCAGTATAATTTTGCAAGTTAATGGAAAAATGTAAATATATATATATATATATATATATATATATATATATATATATCTCAAGAATGAAAGGGAGCCGACCAATGTAACAAGTGCATAAAGTGATACTTTCGAGCCTTTCGAAAATACCATTTTATACATGTTTTATTTATCTAAACTTATAAATTTTAATTTTTGCAGCACAGGAATTATAATACAACAAAAAATCATTACCTCCTTATTTTTTAAGAAACAGTTATCCTCTTTATAACTATGCATTTAATATTTAATTTTAGAAAATTGTATGTACTTTCTTTTAAAGAAATAAAACTAAAACAGAATAAATTCCTTTTAATTTAGTCATCCAAATTCATTATTACTATTAATTTTCAATAATTTCTAATTAATTTATTTAAAAACTGTCAAATTTTTAAACTAGTGACACATGAACTGGAAGAAATAATGACGAAATCAAAGGTAACTTGACCGTTTGTTTCAGTTAATGTCGCATTTACTGTTACATTGCATAAATTGGTATTTAAGTTTATTGTAGTAGGCGTTGAAACAAAACACTAATTTAAAGTGTGAAAAAACAGTTTATGTAGTGTACTAGAATGAAGTACTTTCTTTTCATGTTAATGATTTAATTTTTTTAACGGTCGTGGAAAAAATTCTTTTAGATTCATGATCAACGCCCCAAAAACCTCTGTGTATGGAAAAAATAATCAAAATCGGTAGTTTTCAATAAGCTTATCAAGTTTTTAAACATATATCTTAAAAAGTATGAAACAAATTTGTAGAATGTCTGTCTAATATGTCACCCGGTATACACTAAATTAATTTGGAAGCAAGTAGGAAGACAATTTTCGTTTTGACTTGCCTTTTAACAATGTGTAAACTATCTTGTCGTTGTTTTTCTTACAGTCTGATTTTTTCTTTTAGGAAAAGCCCGCAAAGGTGACGGAAACGACCTCACCCCCAACCCCGCAAACTATTCAACATAGGAAAAGAACTCGATAAGTTGGGGCGAATTATCAACGATATGACGCCCGTCAGCGAACTGCCATTCAACGTTAGGCCGACCTCGAGAAAGGAAAAGAATAAACTGGCATCAAGAGCTTGTAGACTTAAAAGAAAGCTCAACATGAGGCGAATAAAATTAAATTGAATGGACTGGAAATTGAACATAGTATGTTTACATAAGTTTACCTAAAAGATTTTCATCATAGCTTGAACTCATTTGTGAAATAACTCTTTTTTCTCTGTAGATTTATCTTCTATAATAGTAGAAGAGCTAGTGAACCCTTCAAGTAATGTTGGGCCTGTTCTAGAAATTTGTATAGTGATGAGTCATAGCATGCTAAGTACGACTATCTTCACCTGGCAAGCATCAGCCCTGCGCATCATCACCCTGTATATTTTTGAAAGTTAAAAAAGAGCTGAATCCTAAAAATTCCAAGCTTACAGCTATGACTCATCACTATATATACAAATTTCTATCCTTACAGGCCCAACGTTACTCAAAAGGCTCACTAGCTCTGGGACTATAAGCCTATTTATTTCTTTTAGGAAGATATTTAAATACAATCCAGCAAATTAAGCAGTTGATAGCTGCAAAACTCAATGAACCCAACCCGGAAACACAAGAAGAAATCACCACCAGCATAGAAAAAATGGCCAAAACGTGTACAAGTAAGTTTAACCTAAACATAATAAGGCTGTACAAAAAAAAGTCAATAGGAGTCAAATCTGGTGAACGAGTAGACTAATTGATCCCACCACCTCTACCAATCCACCTATTTTCAAATAATAGATCTGAATAATTACGACTCTGTATCTTAAAAATTTGTCAGAAGTCATCTGCTCAGTATGTGATAATAAATCGTAACTAACATTCCTGGACAAAAAACCGGATAAACAAAATCTTGTTCAAATTCAGTCTTAAATAACTTTTTGTTTTTTTGACCGATTTTAACGTTAAATTATTATTTATATCGAGAAGAGCCAAATGTTGCATATTTCCCCAAATTCTGGAAACACCCTGTGGAATAATTTCCTGTTAAATTTTTTTACCAATTTTATTGAATTGTATTGAATTTTAAAACCCCATCTTTTGTTAACATTTCTTTTTTAATTATTTATATCGGTATCTTTATTCTAAAAGGAAATACGAGTATTTAAAGAATCACTGCAATTTAATTATGATGATCGTAATAAAAGCTATAGTGAAACATATGTGGAGAAACTTAAGATTTGGATGATCATATTTCCGAAAGTAATAAAGATAAGTATATCAAATGTACTATTTTTAAAAGCCTTTAAAATATCTTTTTACTGGCGATATAATGTACAGGGTGGGTTTATCTTTTGAAATCACACTTTTTGTCGTACCTAGTGGCGTAGCGAGGTCAGCAGGGGCCCTGAAGCAAAAAATAAAGTAGGACCCGAAATAAAATTGCAGGGAAATGAAATACATTGACTTATTGTGCCTAAAAAGTAACAACCAAAAAAGATATCCAGACCTCTTTACACCTAACATTCATCATACAATTATCTTGTTCTGCTTAGTTATTGTCCTTAACGAGGCCCAATAAAACCAAAAAAAAGACAACCAACAAAAAAAACACCTCTTCTAACCTACATTCACAAATTTTCTTTTCACTATTAAACCCAGGGGCCTCCTGAGCTTGGGGGCGCTGGGGCTCTGCCCGCCTAGCCCCATAGTAGCTACGCCACTGGTCATACCCTGTATCATAGAGTAAGGAAATTATAAGAGTTATCACTGGAATTAGCCGATTTATAGGACAGGTCATGCAAAAACTCCCAATATAATTTTATTCGTTTCTCGTTGAAATACCGCCAGTTAGTCATTTCAGTAAGCTTTCGTGTCTTCCATTGCTGATGTTACACGAGGCGAGGCTTGGACCGACGCATTTAAGTGTAAACTCGCAAAAATGACAAGCCTGTCGCCAGCCTGCCGCAAAAGCGGTACGAAAATTTTAGCATGCCATGGTTTCTCTTATCTGTAGGTATGTTACTTTATGCCTGTATATCTTAAGTGATAACAACAATCTGATTACTGATTTGGAAACTACGAAACTAACTTAACTAACTAATATTAGTATTAATTTCTTATTATAAAAGATAAAATAATTAAATAAGGTGTAAAAGTATAACAACACACAAATTTCATTGTCTGTCAATTTAAGATTGAATTTTAACCAAATTTTCTTTTTCCGTTTTTTCTTTGTCCAGGAGTGTAATTGATAATACCCATTATTATTTAATTATTTTTTTTTCAGAAGGCAAGGTTGCCGGACACGCCACCGAATATGTCAACAAAGTCCTGGATAAAATTAAAGCCGGCAGTAGCGGCAACAGTGCACTTTCGACCAGTTTCCCTGAGGACTTATAGACACGTACGCCGGTGCCTAATTTATTTACAGAATCTCTAAGACAAATTATTTTTAGGGTAAAATAGACATAGTTGGAAGGAAAGAATATATATTACCGTTATATCCAACACCGAGTTTTTAAATTTTTGTTTTAGGTAAACAGAAACATATAGGGAAAAAGAATGAAAGTAAAAACTTATTGAATTTCATATGTATTTGCTATGTAGCAATAGTATAAAAAGTAGTATTTCTTTAACTTGGTATCAATAAAACATTTAAGTATGTTTCCTTCTGGACAAATCTGTTTTGCCAATTAAAAATAAAAACCACTATTTTGACTGTTCGTAAACTGTGCTCAGGACTAAAAAGTTAGGTTAGGTTTACCTTGAGTAGGGCGTATAACCAGTTTTTTATGCATGTATATTTTTATAGCTACAAACTGCAAATTACGAAACAAGTGTTGCAAGATCGTTCTGGACGTTCAGAAAATAAGTTTATTACGAATAGCGAGTTGCTTCCGGGTTATTAAATTCACCCTTCTCACTTACGGCGTCGTAATCAATCTACCGCATATCAAGGCTTAATAAGAGTCAGAACAACCTCTCTATACTGATAAAACCCTTAATCTCCGTTAAGAGCCAACTAATTTTTTGAACAGATCCAGAATAATAGGTTTTTGGCAGGTCCAAGAGATAGTTTTTGTTGGTAAATGTTCTGTTTGAAGCAAAGATAAAAATCAAAATTTCTATCTTAAAAACACAACTGTAAGAAGAAAAGTCAATTTGTTATGTTGTTTTGTTGCATATTGGACGGTTTGGAAAGTCTAGTTCCTAAAATTTACATCGTTATTTGCCCTTTGCAATATTTTTATACAGAACATAACTAAAGTGCAATATTAGGGTTACCAGATGTCCGGTTTTTCTGATTTCTGTCCAGTCGGAAAAATCTTAGCAAACCGGACAACAAAATGTCCGGTTTTTGCAGGATAAAAAAGCCATAATTTAAACAAAAATGTTTGTTTATAGTGCAACAGAACACAGACTTTAGTCAAAGTTTCCAAGTGTGAAAATAATAATCGCCAATCAAGAAAACCCACCGTCGTAACATGTAAATCAATTACAGTATACAAATTAAGAGTTTACAAAATAGTTCAATATTAAATTGACATAAAAATATCTGGAAACACAAACGAAATCGTCTTTCTTTTCAGACTGTTACAGAATGTTGAAATTTAAAGACATATTCAGTATAAAAGAAAAGTTTATATAAACATAATTCCCACAATGCCTTGTTTCCCAGATACAGCTGGGTGCTAACCATAAAAAAACTTTTTTGTTAATACCTTAAATAACCCTAATCTAAAAAAAAAATTGCACTTTTATTTGTAGATTTAAAAGGCTTATTTAGATTATTTAGAGATTTAGAAGTTAAAATTAAATTTAGGATAATTTATTAGTTTAAATGTTAATAGCATTTAATTAGTTTTTGTGGTTAATTTTATATAATTATTACTTCCAGAATCCAGTCCAGGGGTATGCAGTTAAGTAAACTTTTTGTTCTCAAAAACCTATTAGAATTAGAAAGAAATAAGGGCTAAAAAGCTGTATTTTTACTTGCTTAGCATAAATAAAAACAAACTTGCCTAAAAGTCAGATGGCGTACATTTTTTGTCAGAAATCTTCGTTTAGGTACCCCTGGAAACGCCACTGGGCTGAAGTAAACTTTTTTATATAAAATATAAATAGCTCTTTTTCCTAATTTAAAAATGAATCAATGTTTTTTTTTATGTCTGGTTTTTTCTGCAGCACATCTGGCAACCCTATGCAATATACACGTTAATGCTTTAAAGATATTTATTATACCAGCGAAATTTGCGCTATATTGTGAAAGGTGCTAATGTTTTAATATAACCTGTATAAAAATATTATTAAAGTTTTACCCAAAATTAAGCCATTTGCATTAAAATATTTATAGAGTTGTTAAGGTTTAAGAATATTTTCTGACTTTATTTATTAATGGTTCCCTTCATATTAGTATGGCCAAATGTAAACTGATGACCAATTAAAATGTTCACATAAAATTATTATTTTGGTCATTTTAATTTGAAATCGGTGTAAGCAGAAACAAAGAAAAGGTCTTTCCATTGATCAGTTGGGTTTTTGGGTCAGCTTCAATACATTTTGTGATTTTTGCTTTCAGTACACCCAATAAAATCGCCCAATGTGTATTTTTATTAAGTTTTTGTTTGTTTTTTTTATAAGTTAATTTCGTGAATATCACGATACCACAATACTTACAAGGATGTCTTGTAGTTTATGGACATATTGTATATATTATTATTAATTATATTTTTTCAATAAATATTTTTTTATAAATATTTAATGTGTCCCAGGATGAGTGTTACAAGAGGACAAATGGATCAAAAATTTTTGAAATTTAAAACGATATTTTGGGAAAACTAGTCGCATGATCCAAAACTAATAAATCCGAAATTTTACTCCAATTGGTATTATAAAGGGCGAGTTATAACTGAAAATATGTAAAATGCCCAGAAACTGACTACTTTCATTTTTAAAAATGGAACAAAATTGTATAAGTAAATGTTGTAGAGAATTAAATTTTATGTCAAAATTTGAAGCTAAAGCATAAGAGTAAAAAAAAATGTAATTGTCATATTTTTACATTACGCATTACAACTTAAATAATTGGCAAGAGGAAGCGAAAGTTAAGGGAAGTTTATTAATTTTAAATATTGTTTTAAAATTTGATGCCTTAGGCCAAGTATTTCAAAAACTGGTAATGCATAATGTTAAAAATTAACAAAAATATTTTTTTTACTTTAATTCTTAAACTTTAAATTTTGACATAAAATTTAATTCTCAACAACATTTAATTATAAAGTTTTGTCCTATTTTTAAAAATAAGGTACTTTACTATTGGTCATTTTTCTTTTTAGTTATAACTCGCCCTGCATATTATCGATCGGAGTAAAATTTATTAGTTTCGGACCATGCGACCAGTTTTCCCAAAAGTACGATTAAAAATTACAAAATTTTTGGTCCATTAATCCTCTTGTAACACCTATCCTGGGACACACTGTATAGTAGTTATTTACAAAAACATAAGTAAAATTCAATTAAAAAGTTTTTTACTTTAACTGATATACAGTTTAATTTACTATTAAAACGTGTTTTAAACTAATACAAATATTACATAAATTTTCTTTTATTTAAAATTATGTTTTTTTTTTAAATATTTTAACACATTACAAAATGCCTGCTTATATCTATTAAAAAAATATAAATTATTGGCCATACTTATAATATTGGACGCACCTTGTACATTTATAGTTTATGTGTATTTTACTTGGCATATATTTGTATTAAAATTTTTAACCCTGTCGTGCCAAGCTTATTAATTTTATTAGAACCAGTAGTACTATTTTTTTATAATCAATGATATTTAACTAATGGATCATCTAAATGTAATTTAAACTATACTTTTTACCTGCCCTGTATAATTGGAATTATAACTTCTGGGTTTCAAATTACCGATATTATAACAAAAATAACATCTTCCAATTTTTTTTTAACAAAACATGCTGCATATTTTATTTTTCTTAAGGATATTTCAAGATATAATGTCTTATATCTAATAACACTATCAAAACTCAGTTCTTAGTGTTACACAGTAGGGTTGTGCTTGACGTAAGAATTTATCTCCGCAGATTTATTAGATGCCGCAGAAAGAATTCAATATACGGGGTGTACCAATTAAATTTACCAGAGTAAGTTTCTTTGGGTTTTAGAATTATTTTTTGTTAGTGGATAAATATTTTAAAGCTGACCTTTATACAATGTGTCCACAGATGGGCTTAACTATACCAGTATTTTTTTATTTTTAATATTTGTTCTTCATAAAAAGTTTTTTTGTCTGAAATGCTAAAGATATAATAGAAATTGCCCTATGATTTGGCAAATGACAAAAAACAGGATAATTGAAATTCGCGAAAATATTATTTTGAAAAAAAGAAAAATATATATTTTTAAAACTGCCTAATAAAAAAGCATAAAAAAGTAATTAAAGAAGTCCTATCCATTTTGTTCTTATCTCTTATTACTTGAAAAAATTAGATGTAAACTGTCTTTTTATATAAATATGTAATTGATTTTATCTTTTATATTCATACAGTGTCAAGTAACACTAAAGTGTATGTAAGAAGTAGCACAAAAAGTAACGATTTATTTAACAAATAATTTTATTTATGAAAAAGTTAAAAGCTTTATTATTATTTTTTATTTTTTACGCTATTTAAATAAGTATTTTAAAAATATTCATAACCGATTTTTATTTTCCAAAAGAACATTTTCGTAATTTTGAATCTTTCAGTATATTATAGGGTGATTCTTTTTAACGCTTTTATTTTAAAAACAAAATATATATACATTTGTAACAACCAAGAGCACAAAACATTATTATACACTTTTTATTACTTTTTTACACTTTTTAATTAGGTAGTCTCAAAAATATGTTTTTCTGATTATTTTATTTTTCAAAGTAATATTTTCGCAATTTCGAATCACCCTGTATATTTTACGGCAAATTTTATTATAGCTTTTGGCATTCCAGACGAAGCAAACATTTTTATGACGAAATTTATTTTTTCTAAATATTAAAAATATTTATTTTTTACTGGTATAGTTGAGTCCATCCGTAAACACACTGTATATTTTGCACGACATGGTTTTATTATATTAATTTTAAGTAAAAATTTTAGATTTTATTAAAACCGTACTAGTCTATGTGTCTAAGTTAGCTCTAGGAATATTTTTTAAGTTTAAGTTAAAGTTAAAAGTAGTTTTAAAGGCTTTTCGAAAAGGTAAATGTTAAGTTATGATTGTTTTATAGTTTTTCTAATCCTCGCTGTAAAAATAGTAAATATTTATATACCGGTTGGTGCGTCGCCGAGCGGAAGATTGGAAATCCTAGTGATCGGCCGATACCGATATAAATATCGGTGTATCGATATCGGCATATCGGCAAATTTTGCCGATAATCGGTATCGGCAAAATCTTGCCGATAAATATCGGTGTGTTTAAGATTAACTATTTTATTTATTTGTAAGTAAAACCTATTTTTTTAAATAACTAAATTATTTCTAATATCAACATATTATTTTATTTTTATAATTTTAACGGTAACAATAAAAAATAAAAGTAATTCTTGTATTAAAATAAAACAAAAAGAACAAGGTACATTACTTCTGGCAAAAATAAAATAAATATTTACGTAGCTTGTTTAAATAAAAGTTGCAAGAAATGCAAGACATTAATAATCAAAGTTTAACTTCTTTAAATTACGGTGTAAAAAAAACAAACGTTCGGCATGCTCAGGTGTCAGTGTTTTTTTGTTACAGTAAATATTTCCTGCATCAGAAAAATTTGCTTACTAAAAACACTTGCAGCTGGAGCAAATAAAAAAATGTCTGTCTGTTTTTTAAGTAAGGGCATATCCTTTTTATAAAAATTTCACCTTTCAAATGGAGATTTGTTTCTAGGAATTATAGATGTTGCAAGGTACAGGCTAATTTCTCTTTCTAATTTTTGTGCTTTAGATTCTATAGTTTCACTTATATCGGTATATAGGTATCGGCCGATTATCAGTATCGACAAAAAAATTGTATTGACCGATCACTAGGAAATCCCATGTAAATTTAAGAGGGTTAATTATTTGCTCCGCTGTACATTTTACAGAAAAATGTAAGATAACTTTTTAAAGAGACCAATATGACAAACCCTCGTGGCCAGTTTAAAAAAATTTAATTAGTGAATCTTAAATTATTTAATTAAATGTAATTGAAAATTAACAAATTTTCGGTATCACCTAATTATGTATACTTTTTCGTCGATTGAAGATTAAATAATACAACTAGTTTCTTTCAAATACTAACTGTCACTAATTTATTGACACTTTTCCTCATGTCAGTGACAACATTCATTTTACAGGTGCCTGTTTGGTTTTACCTGAACCTGAAAAATTTGGTAATTTTGCAATTACATTAATTGAATAATTAAGCATTCGCTTATAAATTTTTAATTTGGAACGAGGGTTGGTTAGATTGGTCTCTTCAAAAAGTTATCTTACATTTTTTTTGTAAAATGTACAAGGAAGCCAATAATTAACCCCCTTAAAATTTACATGGGATATCCTTCGTTCCGCTGAAGTGACGAAAAGTAAGGCCGCTTTCGGACGGGCGAGTTTTTGCAGTCGAAGTTGACCGCAAAAAGTCGATCGTTTGTGGTTGATTGTCGCTACTTGCAGTTGTCATTTAACAACCATGGAAAAAGCGATTCCTTTTCATACGGGCGTTTTTTCGACTGCAACCGAACTTCTGCAGCTGATTGTCGCCGATCCCGTCGACTGACTACACTTTAGTTACAACTACAGTTGCAGTCGAAATTGGCGACAAGACGCCGATATTTTTGTAGTCAACTTTGACTGCAAAAAGTCGCCCGTCTGAAAGCGGCCCAAGCATAGATTTTTGTAAAATAGGGTTGCAACTAATGGGAAACTTTTTATTTTTAATTTGTCATGCCGCCGCCAGACATTGGGCCAACTACGACATACTTTGGCAAGCACCATTGTGTTGACGGGTAGTTCGTCTGCATTTGCCTTGATTGGCCAAACTTTTCTCGAGTCCGCTTGCTTAAAAATAGTTTGCCAAATGTTTCGACAAATAGTTCGGCAATAACTTCGCTCAATGTGTGGCGGCATCATGATGCTGCCGCCATACATTGAGTATATTAACGAGTCGTTTTTATCATATAAACGTCCTCGAGTATTTCGGATAACCGGAGCACCTGAAAACGTTTACTATTTTATAGCGTAGAAAGAAAAACTAAGAGTAAATATTCTGCTTAAAAAGAATTACAAAATATTGTGTTCAATTTGTGATAAAAATCGTAAAATAGGTGTTAAAAAAGTGGAGCTGGCCTCTGAAACTGTTAGTAATTGTGCAGTTTTATATAAATTAAGAATATATTTATCTATTTTAAGCTTAGGATTGGACCTATACATACAAAACTGTGAAAAAAGGTGAATAGATATTAAACCAGGACTATTTTGAGTATTTTTAAAAATTGTATTTCAATATCTCTTTAACATGGCATCTTTGGTAGGATTCAGAAAAATGGGAATATAATTCACGCTAACACAGCGCTTATAGGTGGCAGAAAGATACATGTTTAAGTGAAAAAAATATATTTCGATAATTTTTGATACGTTTTAAATATTGTAATGAAACTCGGTATTTAGGGGTTTTTTGACATAAACTATGTAGATCTAGTCTTAATATTTTTGCATAAAGAATCTGTGGTTTTCCTGTGTACCATTAATTAGCAGATACCCTGTAAAAACTCTAACCTGCATGAAATTAAAGAAAATAACGTGTTCCACTTGACTTTTCTCCCTATAGCCCTAATTTACTCCTTTTGAAAAAATGCATTTTTAAAGTAGAAAGTTATATAGAAAAATGAAGTCTTCTGAATATTATTACATGAAATAAATTTTTAATACATTATCTATGAAAATACTTAAGAGAAGTCCTACAGATTTTTTTGGAATTAAGGAACCCAAATAAAGGGAAAAATTATGTAAATATTTTAACTTTTTTTTCTGAAATACCAAAATAGTTTTGGGTAAAGATGGCTGTGCGAAAGATAGTGATAGGTTCTTAGTTAGTTCTGTAGATATTTTAACGCCAAGTAAAATACAAAATTGTAGAATAGATTTTAATTATCTATTATTTAAAATAAAGCGTTTTAAAATAATAAAGTAAAATATTTGAGGCTGTGATTTTACAGTTACAAATAAAACAAATGTTTGGTATAACTGTATCAAATATACAGAGTAAAGAAAAAGATACGCTGTAGTTTTCTTCTCTGCCAAACACAGGATATCTAGAGAACTGTACTCTTGATATTTAGCTATAAAATCACTTCGTAAAGTATTCTACTTTTCTTTTAAAACACCCTGTATTTAAGGTAGTATATATCATACAAAAATATATATATTCTTGTAAGAATCACAATATTTTATTTTTGCTATATAAATAAGCTATGTTTAATAAATGTATTTCGAAGGCTCGCATTTCAACCTGCTGTTAGGGTCAAGTTAGCTAACGAGAGATTAACAGGAGGTTGGAATTTAGGCTCTTAGTATAGACAATATTTAATGCGCCATATCATTGGTTGTTATTTGTCATAATTTAAAAACTATATCTATAGTACAGGATCTAAGTTAGAGGCGACCTTCTTCCACCTGCTTTACTAGATGAAAACTATCTCAAATATGGTATACAGGGTGACTCAAAAATTTTAGGTTACATATTTTTTGTTATTAATAGACTTGACCATACGTTTTTAGGCAACCCATTCGAGATACTTTTGTATACATATTATATTTGTTAATAGTTTTTAACCAGTAAAGAGATGGGTGAAAGTCGCTTTTAATTCGGTGTCAACTATCATTAAAATGTTGTGTAGTCTTGGGTGTTTTACAGAGCAAAAAGAACAGAATCATGAATGATTTTGATATGGAAATAAGTTTCTAATTTAAAAAAAAAAGTTTTTTTTTTAATACTAAAAACAATAAAAATAAAATTTGGTGCTCAGTATCCTTATGGGGTAAAATTAAGTGTTCAACTCTAATTTATATATTTTCCATTCATTTTTTTAATATTACCAAAAAATGTGAAAATATTCTGCAAAATTTTGTTTGTATTAATTTGGTGCCCTATACTGTGTTACATATAAAGATTCCACATCTATAAAAACATTATGCACAACATGATTTCATTATTTCTTTTAAATATTTGTAATATTTTTACTTTTTCAGAGTTTTTAAAGCTTAAATATGAAAAATATTTTTTACTGCATGAAAACATTGTTCTGTTTTACATCGATTATGCCGTTATTTAGTGTTTATAATATAGTTTTCAATATTTTTTATCGACAATTTTCGCGGTATGTTCATTGTTTAGCCATTTTTAAGTTTTTATCGTGTTAATATTGTATATTTTTTGTCTAATTTAATAAAGTTATTTACAATAATTGGAAAAAAACTGTTTATATTTGCTTATTTAGTGTGTCCCATGATTAGGTGTTACAGTAGGTGGTCCAAAGCTAATAAATACATAATTTTGATCTAACTGGTATTATATAGGGCGAGTTATAAATAAAAGTATGAAAAATGTCCAGAAGCTAACTACTTTTATATAAATGGGCAAGAGCAAACAAAATTTTAAAGAAAATTCCACACCACTATTTTTTGATCAATAAAATGTGTAGTTTTGGTTGCATTACCATGACAACACAAGTAGGTATTTATCGAAAAAAATTCTCCTGCCTGGGGTACCCTGGAGCGAATTATAGTGGAAATTTTTTGACATAATCATTAAATTTGCTTTAACGTCATGTTTGTTATTCACATACATAATTTAAAGAAAGTGGTATTTTGTATCAGTTGCAGTATTTCAGACGTAACATCATATAAAATATAAAATAATATAAGGTTTAAAGTCCCTAAATGACATTTTTATACAACTACAGTTAGTAAAATAATATCATAGGACTGAAGTAGTAGACATAAGTGAAGAGCAAACGAAACGAAGGTATAGGTTTAAAAAATTAAAATAAACTATTTTTACCAACCGTAGTAATATAATTGATACATAATGTAAAAGGATAAACAATGATAAGCTCTAAAATTATATATATTTACAACTAATAATTAAAAATATTTATTTTAAAGTAAAATTTTTAAGCTCGTGTAAAAGTTACAAACATTAAATTTAAAAGAATATTATTTAAAACAAACTTGGTGTGAAATTTTCTTACCGAATACCACACGTGCTTAAATTATTCAGGAAAATTATCCCGAGCCGCAGGCCTACAAAAATTTCTGGAAATAAATAAAGCACTAGTGGTATTACAAGTGAAATTTAATACTTTTAATTTTTTTACTTTAATTATTTAACTTTCAATTTTGGCATAAAAATTTATTTTCTACAACATTTACTTATACAGTTTTGTCCTATTTTTTAAAAGAAAGGTAGTTTACTCTTACTTACTTATAGCTGGCCCTGTATACCACCAATAGGAGTAAAATTTTGTATTTTTAGTTTTGGACCATACGACATTTAGTTTTCCCAAAACGCCGATTTAAAGTTTAAAATTTTTAGTCTATTTATCCTCTTGTATAGCTGCTCTTATATAGGGTAATCAGGGCCGGATTTAAGGGGGAAGCAACTGCTCTGGGGCCCCCACAACGAATTTATAAGTCATCATAGCATCTAACAATAAATATCAATAGTGAAAAGGCCACGCGGTCATCAGTTCTGTCTCACTTTCAATTATTCCCCTTTTTGTTGCTCGCACACTATTCAAACGACGCGTTTGGACAGCAATAGTGGATGGCCGTCCTTATTTGTATGACGCTTGTGGCTTTTTTACTATTGATGTTTACTCTACTTTATTCTCGTTGATTTTACTGGGAAAAAACTGCTGCATTTGGTAATGAGAAATCGCTTTTAGATTTTTAGCAGAAAATGGTGTATGCTGGAAAAACAGTCTACTCACAAAATTTAAATTTAGCTAAATTAGTCAAGTTTCAGTTTAGTTAACATACAGGGTGTTCATTTAAAAGATACCACTCAGTTATCTGCAAAGAGACAGATTTAAGTAAATCGCCAAAACACGTCAAGATATTTATTGAATTATACAGAAAATTGAACGGCGGCCCTTCAACCCCATAGCCACCAGGGCCCCCACCCCAAAATTCTTAAATGGAAAGGGGTTCGAGTAATACATCATTTTAAAGCTCCTGGCGAGTACTTTATAACCCTAGAATATAAAGTCAATATCTTTACCCACTACAAAATGGTGGTACTTTAAAAGTTACCCAAATACCTGATTGAGATGGCCGTATTTCCGAAACTAATAAAGTTAGATGTATTTAATGTGGTATTTTTCTAAAGCTCTTTTATTATTTTTTTTTTGATGGTGATACTAGTAATAATATGCAGAGTAGGGTTAAAAAGTGTATATTTTTTATGAAACACCATGTATTTTATAATACCAATAAAAAGGTACTCTTTAATTAACGCGAAAAATAGTTTTAAACTCAGTTCTACTGAACTGAGGTCAGGCCTTTGAACTTTTCGTAAATACTCAATATTCCTGTCAGTGTTAAGGATTTAAAAGAAATTGACATTCTTCGGAAAGTTCAAAGACCTGACCTCAGTTCAGTAGAACTGAGTTTAAACCTACTTTGTACAACTGGACCAAACTGCATAGGCGTAAATTATCCTTAAAAATTAAGTCGTAAATTTATTGTTTCGGTTTGATAACCACGAGGTAACGTCTAAACGGTTAGATTCTTTTAAGTTAAAGAGAGTCAAAATTTCTTAAGGGGGCCACTAAAAATCGACTGTTTGATTTTAATGTGTCTATTAACATATTTTAGTAGCTTTATAGGTTGAAAGTAATACCTGAAACGGTTTTTAAAAATAATAATTTTTTTAAAATGTTGAGTACTATTTTTGTTAATTACAATATATCAGCGAATAATTACTGGATTTCGATGAAAATTGTATTAAGGAATAGAAGAGAAACAAAAAAAATTGCTTACAAATAATTAGTTTTATAATAAACAAATGGAAACTTAGCTAACCTTTCGGTGTTATAGAAGAATTTTGTTTATATAAAAATATTCGGTAATCTATTAACTAAATTATGGCACAAGTAAATTTTGGTGCTCTCTTACCAGAATCTTTAGCCTGCAAGACCGCAGAAACTAGAAAGTATGTGCTGGAACACGACGTAAGACATAGCGCTGGGTAGCGCGTCCGCCTTGGTATCTGGTTAGTACATTCAGTAACTAAATCGGCTAAATAAAACCGATCTCGGGCGCATTAAAGCGTTTATATCTTTCTTCCCGTAAGAGAGCACCAACATTTTCTTGTGTCATCAGTCCGACACCCGAAACATTTGACATTGACAGGATGAATATTCCTGGTAGAGTCGTCACAAGGAACCCCCCTAAAATATTTTAAAAATGTTTTAGAAGTGGCAAAAAATATTTTATTATAAATTTGCAATTTTAGCTTATTAAAATGCAGAAACTGGACTGTATAAAGTTGTTATAATCAAAAAGTATCAAAAGACTTGTTTCTAACAATAATTGCATTTATTCATTGAAGGTACTTTTTTGACATTTTTTAAAAATTAAAAAAAGTAACTTTATTAAGTAATATTTATTATCATACGGAAGAACTATATCTTACATTTAATTTTTAAATATTATGGCTTTGAAATGTTGTCCTTAACTGCGCCTAACATGGTCTGTTCTTAAGCTCGAATTTTCGAGTGCCAAATCAATTCGTCAAAATTATCACGTAGACTCGCAGCTACTGCCGCTATACTTTCTGCACTACGTGTTGGATGTGGCTTATTTGGTCAAGAATTATTCAATAATGAAAATTGAAGTTGAAATTTTTGTGATGGTAGTAGGCCGATTATGTGTTGACCATAAGTTGCACAAAGCACACTAAACACATTTTTCGGAGAATGATGATTTTTCATATGACAGTTGAACAAGTTTTAGACGTTGTGCCGGGGCTAAGTGTTTCCAGGATAAATTGCCAAACAGTACTGAACACAAATACCATGAGAGCTTAAAATTTGGACCCTCTCATCTATCAAAAAATACCTACTAGAAAAAGTACCTCTAAATGAATCACCCCTTATATTTGACGCGTTGTGTCCGCACAAGCTTCGTGTGCGCAACTCTCGCACATAACGCATCACACCCATATCTTGTCATTGACATTATCAGAAAATAGCCCATACAGGTTCAGTTAAATAATATAACACATAGGCAGTGTGAAGAAAAGAGACAATCTAACTAAATACCAGCATGTAAACAGGCGTGAATCATATAGTGCTTGTTTGGTTATTCTATTGCCGGCCGATGAACCAAAACGCATGGCTCATATTGTATACTTTTGGGATGTTCCAGGCCTTTTTATTTACAAAATAAATAAAAACTTAATATGGTCCGAATATGCCTATATTTCAGTTCAGTGTGAGGCCCATATTTTAAACATAACCAACAAACTTTAAAATATTTATACACAATTATGTAATAAGGGTAAAAAGTTTCTTATCATATACAGGGTGGGCCAAATTAAACTTGAACACTTTTTAACTAATAATAACTTTCTATCTGTTGCGCCTATCTTTTTTATTTTTAAAGGGCTAATAGGCAGATAAGTTTTCTCTAGGTTTGCCAATTTTGGTCAAATAGATTTAGACAGGACTGGACTTACAGGTCCTTTTTCAAAATACTGTATTTAACCTCGTTGCAAAAGAAATCTGATTTAGCTACAATTAAGCTAATAATTTTTTCTTGTAGACAAACTATGGAAAATGATTCAGTAAAAGCGAATTTGTTAACAATTTGAGGATTTAGAAATTATAATTATTTTTAATAAATAATGCTCCCCATAAAGCATGCACTTCTCTTGATTTTAAAAAGACCATTTTTTAGCGTCCTTTGAAAATCAAAAATGTGAGGTTACCATGGTTACTGAGTTGGATGCTGAAAAACTAAACAGTAAATTTATTAAAAATAAACGTACTAGCCTAATTGTAGATAATATTAAACTTTTTTGCAACGAAATTGAATGCATCATTTTGGAAAAAGTCTCATAAGTCCAGTACTGTTTAAATCTATTTGACCAAAATTGGCAAACCTAGAGAAAACATATCTAGCATTATTAGCCCTTTAAAAATGAAAAAGATGGGCAGAACAGATAAAAAGTTATTATTAGTTAAAAAGTGTGCAAGTTTATTTTGGCCCACACTGTAGAGTAACCAGTGTGCAGGAGACTTACCAACTTTGATTCAAAGTAGTGCGTAGTTACGGCACAAACTGACAATTCTAGTTTCCACTAAAAAATGTATTGCATAAACTTTTATTTAATAAGTGTTTTGCTTCTCTACACCTTCTGGTTTTCAGACGGCAAACAAAAAAAAGTGAGTTGAGAAAGTCATGAACAAGAGTAGCTTTTCATTAAGCGATGGTGCCACGTATTGGGGGGATATTTTAAGGGCGCATAATCCACACATGACCCATAGTTGGACCTTCACCTCTAATAGTTGAGCTATGCTTGCAATGGTGGAAATTAGATACTCTTATAGCAAACAAAATCAAACAACAATTTTTAATAAATGCCAGATTTAATTTCAAATAATTTAATAATATGTACACGGGGGCACAAAATATATAAAACAAATAAGTATCAAAAAATCACTAAATTATTTGTTAATAATAAAAATAAATTAGCTATTTACACGCGTATGTAACAGAAAAATTAGATTTTAAGTAAATTAGTAATACCCGATCTACAGTCTACATAGTCTAAGATCCAAATAGAAAGCGACCTGCAGCCATCTGTTTACCAAATAAAACCTATTTTATATTAAATATAGTATTTAAACAGCGGTTAAAAAATAACCCTAAAATTTTTGACACCCTGTGTAATGGCAACCCATATTTTTTAAATTCATTCTAAGGCTAGTTAATGAAATATGTATGTTTAAATATTACGGAATGTACCAAATAATTGTAATTTTTTTAAAAATTAAATTTTAACAATTTTCCATGACTTTATTTATAAAATTGAAAAGAAAAAATTAGTGATATATTAGTAGTCACATAGAGAAAAAAATGTCGTTATACAGGGTTTTGAGGCTATTTTTTTAATTTAAATACCGCCTTGGCCATAACAAGAGATGGGTGCAGGTAGCTTCCAATTCGTATCTTAGACTAACACCAAAATACCTTTAAGACGCTGTAGATTGAGCTTAAACAAAAAAAAACACAAGTTAATCACCAATTATAACTGTGTATATGTTACTGATTACAGAAAATAGTTATTACAATATTTTTTCAACAACTTTTTCTTCTATTATATTTACTTTTTATGGAATTTTGTTTTTATAATATATTTTATTTATATGAGACAAGCACAGTATGTATACGAATGATTTCGTCAGAACAGTAGGGTGCACTATAAAATAAAGAATAATTTAAATATACATGTTTTATACAAGGTGTTCATAAAGGATATGTATATACGATATTATGGGTTATAGGGAGAGTCATAATAATGTTAGTACTTCATACTTCATATAAAAAAGTTCTATCGCGCTTCATAAGAAGTAATTTAATTTATAACTTTTGGACTCTTCATAGATAAACTACTGTACAGAAAATCGAGATTATACAGGGTGAGACGACTTTTTCTGTTTTTGTGCATTTTTGATAGAGGTGACAAAGACATTTGGCTTCTATCATGTGATCCCCCTATCTTTTTTCTAGAAAAAGATATACCTTATTTTAATCAATATATTGTACCATTTTAGATAAAATCGCATATCCAAACATTTGAATATGTAACAAAAACATTCATCTCATTAAATTGTTAGAAAAAAGTTGAACTTCATGGTACACATAAACACTTACTTAATTTAATTTTGTTTCAATAATTTTATAAACTAAATGGAGTTTTCATTATGTCAAAATGGTTTGTAAGAGAAGTTCTGAAAAAAGAGAAAACATCGCTGTGATTACTGTCGAATATGACGCCAAACAAAACGTAATTGTTAACTCTGTATATTTAAACTATTCTTTAATTTACTGACACACTATTCAGAGTGTTCCAAATAACATTTGCACGAAAACAAAGCGAATACGTAGACATATAGACTTTTTTAACTGCTGGTATGGAGTTGGCAATGCATTTACATAATATACCTTGAAAGATAATCCGCAAATGTATTTGAAACATCCTGTACAAATGAAATAAGAAAATAAATTTTAACGATACGACTTACAGCCTAAATCTGAGTAAAAAATCGATTCCACAATTTATTTTTACAATCTATCTTTACAGGTCACGTGATCACAATGCAAGGTCGTTCGACGACCAATCGGCTTTTCCGCAATAAGTACAGTCGCGGCCAAAAAAAAAAGTTAACCCTTTTTCTTTCCACGAATGTACAATAAATTCTGGAAAAAATACTTTCAGTACCGACAATTCTCTTTCAGAGTGCAATTTTTAAGCTTACTATTTAAAAATGGTGGATATGTTGGAAAATTTTGTAAATTTACGCAGCATTTCTCAAATACCCCTTAGAAATTCGAAAATTTTTAAAGCCACCGAACTTCAATGATAACACACGAGGCATAGTTTTTGTCGAAAGCTGTAGACGCACAAAAAACTGCGTTTTCCATTTGTCCACCATCTCTAAAATCGATTCAACACAATATTTACTACAGTTTTACATAAATAACAACGAAACATAGTTCTTAAAGCTGCAACAAATGAAACGAAACACCTCTAAAAATAATCTACAGCCAAATAAGGAAAGGAAACTAAGATTATGAGGACACTTTGGCTAAAAGTATAGTTCGCGAATCAAATATTTTGATTCACTTATGCAGATCAGTGTTCATTAATTTAGTATTGAATATGTTAAAGATCACTAAAGGGTGTCATACATGTTAAGTTAAAATCATAGCCCTTTCCGATAAGTAAATCAAGATATTCTATGAAACTGAAATGATTTGCCTAAAAGGTTTAAAGCTACAAGACGTTTAGAATGAGGCATTTATACTAGATAGTGAATAATTTAGTTTTTCTAATTCCTCGTCAACTTGACTATTTCGTAATTCTTGTGTCGTGTAGAGAAATTTGTTCCATTCGTCGTGCCTCGGATGGGCAAAATTCTAAAAAAACCATGTTTTTTATTTATAGAGTAACGGTAAAAAGCATCCAAGATGCTTTAAAAGTATCTCTGATACTGCAAACGAATCTAAGATAATCTGAAAGTATCTGAGATACTGTAAAATGTATTTCAGATGCTTTAAAAGTATTTTATATAATGAAATCGTACCTAAGAAATTCTGTAAAAATCTAAGATATTGCAAAGAGCATATAAGATGCTTCAAATGCATTTCAGATACTGGAAACATTTTCAAGATTATCTGAAAGTATCCAAGATACTGTAAAAAGCATTTAAGATGCTTCAAATATATCTTAGATAATCTAAAAGTATCTGAAATACTGTAAAAACCATCTAAGATGTTTCAAATACAATTTAGATATTGAAAACGCTTTTAAGATAATCTGAAAGTATTCAAAATATTGTAAAAAGCATTTAAGATGCTTTAAATGTATCTTAGACACTGCAAACGTATTAAGAATAATCTGAAAGTATTTAAGATACTGCAAAAAGCAATTAAGATTCTTCAAATGTATCTTAGACTGCAAATGTATCTAAGATAATCCGAAAGTATCTAAAATACTGTAAAGAGATCTAACATGCTTCAAAAAATTTCAGACGCTGTAAACGAATCTTAGATAATCTAAAAGTATCTGAAATACTGTGAAAAGCATTTAAGATGCTTCAAATACAATTCGGATACTGAAAACGCTTCTAAGATATACTGAAAGTATTCAAAATATTGTAAAAAGCATTTAAGATGCTTTAGATGTATATTAGATACTAAAAATGTATTTAATATAATTTGAAAGTATAGATATTAGATACTGTAAATAGTATCTAATATGCTTCAAAAATATCTGACATACTGTAAATGTATCTTAGATATTCTGGAAGTATCTGAAATACTTTAAAAAGTCTTTAAGACGCTTTAAATGTATCTCAGATACTGCAAACGTATAAGATAAGCTAAACGTATCTAAGATACTGTAAAGAGAACCTAACATGCTTCAAAATATCTCAGATACCTGTAAATGAATCTTAGATAATCTAAAAGTATCTGAAACACTGTAAAAATTGGATGATGCCTCAAATACAATTTAGATATTGGAAACGCTTTTAAGATAATCTAAAAGTATTCAAAATACTGTAAAAAGCGTTTAAGATGCTTTAAATGTATCTTAGATACTACAAACGTATTTAAGATAATCTAAAAGTATCTACGATACTGTAAAATGTATCTCAGATGCTTCAAAAGTATTTGCGATACTATAAATGTATGTAAGACTAGAATAGTATCTAAAAATATAAAACTTTCTTTTTAATTTTGAAGTGATTAAACAACAAAAAGTAAGTAACAAAATTAAAAAAATAACATACTAATATGTGTATATTAAAGTGTGTTAAATTATAGTTTACAGAGATTTACTAATATTCAAAGTGAATAATGATAATAATAATAAAAAATAAGAAAGTATTGAATGTACTTGTTATCTTTCTTTATCAACTTTATTCTTACCTCTGCAACGTCATACACATGAATCCTTCCCAAGTTATCCCCAACGGTAACGTGCAACCCGGATGGCGTCCACGACACTTTATTCAAGGCTGGCATTCCCTCCACGGTCACGCTGGCCGCAGGTACCTCCGTATCCTGGTTCAGATTCCACAGATCGAGACGTCCGCTGCAGTCCACCGCAGCGAACAGTGCTGGGTGAACGGGCGACCATTTGACGTCCAAGACGTAGTCACCGTTGTCCTCGAAGGAGTAGATCGGCTTCGTGTCCTTCAAACTCCACAATTTAATAGTCCAGTCGAAGGAGGAGGTCAGGAACATATGTGAAAAATCGATGCCGCCTTGGACTGCGTTGACGCTGATGCCCGTGATTGGACCTTGATGGCCGTCGAAGGTTTCTGTTATGCCGGCTTTGGCACCGTGTCGACAAGCCGCATACGCAGATCCTGCAATAAAAAACAAAACTTTTAGTCAGAAATGGCAGCACAATCTTCACAAATAGGTGCATTATTTAAGTAATGCTTTTAAGAACACATCTCTTCAAATCGCGTTAAAATTAAACTCGTAAACTCACCTTCTTCAGACCCAACTACAAAATTATTTACATCTGAACTCGGAAAGTCCAGACAGGTAGTGGCGACCGGCTTACTCTGCATCTTGTATAAATCCAAAATTTCCTGAGGTTGCCCCAACATATCTAAGGACCACGAGCACATCCGGCCGTCTGTGGATATACTTATCAGGTTGTGCGCGTTCTGAGTACCCACAACAGATACGCAATAGACCGGATGCTAAAAAAATAAAGGTGTCACATAAAGCAATGAATGTTTCTATCAATCAGTGGCGCTTTTTATTTTTTAGTTTCGCGCAGTAGCGCGTCTCCTTGCGATACAGGGCAGATTAAGTAAAAGTAATGCTTTATTGTTGTTAAATAATTTATAAACAATTGTATCCCTAGCAGCGCGGTGGACACACTCCTTGCCTTAAACTCAGGCGACATAGACCAGTCTCCATTGGTCCAAGTATTATTACTTACACTGCATAAAACTTACCGTGTGTGCACTGGCAGATAACGGTGTTCTTTGAATTGGTGTCCTTTTTGCACCCTGTTGTCCCAAAGGACAATTTGACCAGAATATGTACCACCAAGAATAAGGTTAGGATGAAACCTAAAAGTAAGCAATTCTTACCATTCAAAGTTTAAAAAAAATACACGATTCTAGCTAAGGTTAAATATCTACCTCGCAAACGTGGTAGACAACACAGCACTCTGACAATGGAAAATATATTCCGGGGTGGTTTTCTTAAATTTGGTGTTCCAAACCAGAACCACCCCGTCCGGATCGTTGGGAGACTCTTCGTTGTTGCTATACGCCGAGAGTAACAATTCGGGAAACTGCGGTGACCAGTCTAACGCGGTGATTATGCGGTTTTTCGACCACCTTAAAAAAGAAGACGTCGTATAAAAAAATCACATCGACAACCCTAGTTTTCGACATTCCTTACCTCTCATCAAAGAAAGTTCTATTAAAGGAAATCCTCTGATGGCACTTTTCATCTAACGCCTCTTCCCCTATTCCAGAATAATCCGTATATATGTCCACAGTTTCACAGAGAGCCCTCTCCATGATTCTTCCCGCTCTATCAATGAACTGTTGAAAGTCTTCCGAGAGGATGATCATTTGTTTTTCTTCTTCACTAAGTTCCCTAACTGAGAAAAAATATATATAATTTTTGAATATTCATGATTTAAACAAAATATCATTTGGCTTTTCTCCAGAATAAAAAATTAAAAAGTTTATTTAACATTTTAAGAAAATTAAAACTTTTTTACATTATGAAGAACTATTCTGCTCTTGCACAATATCATAAAAGTTATGATTACTTTAAAAGAAATAAAATAATAAAGTATTTAATATTAAGTTACTTACAAAAAAAAGGTTTAAATTTTTTTTTATTGTAAGTAACTTAATGTTAAATATTTCATTATTTTATTTCTTTTAAAGTAATCATAACTTTTATGATATTGTGTAAGAGCAGAATTTAATCTCATAGAAAACAAATAAAGCATAAAATATTCATGATGTCACCAATAGTATATTACATTACAAGTGTGGAAACTGACTAATTTCACACGAGTGGGAATATTGTTGCACGAGGAGCCAGCCGAGTGCGACAAAACCACGAGGGTAAAAATATAATCTTCTTACAAGTAATGTACACTAGTTTTCCAACGATCTCGAATTGTTCACCAAAAACTAAATTTTAAGTTTGTTGTCTTCTCAGAAAAAAATATAAAAACAATTAATTTGCAACACTAGGGTGATATACAGGGTTAGTTTTTTTTTTAATGTTTATTAAAGGAATCTCGAACACCGCTGCTGCTACAGAGATGGTTAAATGAGAAAAGAATTATTGTAGTTTTTAAAGCTTAGAATCAATCACTTTTTGTTTTGTCAAAAAAAATCATGGTTTACTAAATATTATTTAAGCTCTAAAAACTACAATTCTTTCCCATTTACTCTCCTCTGTAGCTGCAGAGGTTTCGAGAGTCCTGAACTAAACATAGAAAAAATCACCCTGTATACTTTCCTCACTGGGGTATATTGAACGGTTTAACAATATTTTTTTAAATCGGAAATCATCCACCTAGTAGCTTTGTATAACTTTCATCATTTTAAATTTAAAAAAGGTTTTCACCTAAAAATATAGTGTTTTTTAATGTAATTCCAGTTAACAGCCTGATAACTCCAAATTTATTTAAAATAATATGAGAGCACTGCAGGCTGTTTTTGTTCTTGCTGGAATGAGACATGTATACATTCTTATTGAATGGCATAACATATTATTACACTAGTGTTAGCGGTAAAGTACTTTGCAACACTAGTGTGATATAAGAGCATTTTCTATGCATGAAAATAGTGAGCGATGTTTTTCTTTTTACATGTGGTCGGAGAAAAATATTAGTATTATGATACGCCTGGTTTATTCAGGTGTAATAAAACATTAGATTCTAACCTAACAAATAATATACTTACTCTCTTTGTTCTCCTGCTCCTTTTTGGCTTCCTGCTCGACCTGGGTGACGGCAGGCTGCACCTCCTTGACCTGGGGCAGTCCGTGGGGAAGGATCCCGGGAGGCAGCTTGCTGACGCCGAGGTGCGGGAGGAACTCTCGTCTTCTTCTCCTTGCGGGTCATCATACGTCAGAACTAATGGTGAATTTTTGGCGGGATCTCTTAGCGCATAGGCGCTATTGTTATTATTTTCTATTTCATTCACTCTTATGGCCGATAACTTAAAAAATTTAAGCCACACACTTTACAGAATAAAGGAGGTAAATTTAAAAGGGGCAACTCAGCGCACTTGACGGCATATTTACACGGGGTGTTTAAAAAAATGCAAAAAACTTAAGTAGGTGATTCCTTGCTCAAAATAACGGGTAGTTTGTTGTACAGGTTGATTAATTTTAAATTAAACAAAGCCTTATTTTTAAACTTCTTTGTACTTTTTTAAAAAACGTATATAGCCATTTTCTGTGTTTTATTTCCAGTGGAATTCAATAATCTAATCCAAAAACATTTAAAACGAAAAAGAGTTACAGCACGAGTAAAGTAATTTTTAAATGGAATACCCCATATACATATCGATACCGTAATTCACAAATTGTCTAACTCCATTTTCGTTTAAAACAAAAGATAGTTACTAGGACTTTTATAAAATATAAACTTAAAAGAATGTATATAGTTTCTTTATTTAAAAACCCCCAAAACATTAATCTACCTAACAAATGTTAAAACACCTTATTTTAATTTTTTTGTTATATTATTTTTGTTTTAATATTTTTGTCTCTGCTGTAAAGTTTGTGAATATAGAGTTAGCCGATTTGCTTATTACAGTATTGTTATGTATTTTTATATCAATGGATAGAGATTTCACGGGGTTTCGGTAATATAGGGGTTGCTGGGTTTATTTCCTGCGTCATTTGTTTTTGTTTTTTTTCAGTTTATTGTACTTTTAATGCTTGGTTCAGAAATAGATATATCATATCATTTTTAGCATACAATATAATTTAAAGCCGTTCTTCTAATGAAAACCTCATTATATAACTACTCTAAAAAGTAATAAACGTATTTTTAAAATTCTTGAATTTGACAAATAAGCACTGACACAAATAATACCTGTTGCAGCCAGGTTCTTTCAGGTAAAACTATCTTTATAGTATCATACAATTTCTAAACAATTGCATTAGAACCTGCAGGAAATAAACCTAGTAACCTCTATATTACCGAATTCCTCGTAAAAATATCTTTCCAATAATATTAAAATATACGGGGTATTCCATTTAACGTTACGTCACTCGTGCTGTAACTCTTTTGTTTTTTTGTTTAAAATATTTTTCTGATTAGATTATTGAATTCTACGAAAAAATACACAAAATGGCTATATTCGTTTTTAAAAAAGTACATAGAAAGTTAAGAAATAAGGCCCTGTGTATGCTTTAAGAATGAACCCTGTACAAACATGTAGACAAAAGTTAACTTTTACAAATTAAAGGAGGGGAAGAATAAAAAGTTATATCTTTATTTTTATATTCAATAGAGCAATAATAAAAAAGTGTTTGTGAAACACCAGACCATCTAGATTTATTCTCAAAAAAAATCCTTCTCCCGGCAGGTAATGATTTACATTTTAACTTGTTATTTTAAATCGGTAAGTTGACGAAAAGAACATGAGACGCAAGTTTCTAAAGAAACCAGGTTATCTAAATTTATTATTTTTACTTGTTCCGTAAGTTTTTCTGTAAATTTAGTTGACAATATGCGCGTTCTGCAATTGCCTCTTAGATGCGAGGAGATTTTGTTGACGTCATTTCAGCGATTGGCAAGTAACGAACGCAAATAAAATATCAGATGAAAATACATAACCTCGTTTTTTACTTTGCTGGCATTTATTGTTTGCTTATTATCAGTGCCAATTACCAAAGTACTTAAAGTTGTTTGTTTAGTTAGTTTTTGGTCAGATTGTTTTAAAAAGTTAGAACTAATTTAAAAATAATAAAAAAAAACGAATTAGTATAATCAGAAAATCAGATTGCATCAGTCATAATGCAAAGGCAAAACAAAACTACTTCCTATTTAGTTAACAAGTATCCAAATCACTATGAAATGGTTCTTACTTCCTCGCACGATAATTTCGTCATATTCGAGAGAATACAGAAAAGGAACACTAGGGGACGCATTCAGATTCGACAAAATCGGGATAAACTTTACTCCCAACCTTGACCTTGGCAAACAAATTAGCTCCTTGTGTTTGGTTTTGATAAGGTCCTGCTTATTGCGCATGTCCTTACCGGGCAATTACCGGACGTCGATTCTGAATGCGCCTAGGTTTATTTCATTTAAGTTTATCTTTCCTCAAGAATCCTATGATGTTCGAAAGCATAGACTGGGATTGGACTCCTGGCGGAACGCAAAATAAAATATGATATTTTTTTCTGTTTAATTAATGGAAGCATTGATTGACAAAGCTTCTAAGTAAATTAATTTTCGTCCCCGCCAAGAACACAAGGGAACAGTCTCTTTTTGCTGTAGATTTTCATAGGCATATGGCAGGTTTTTCGATCACAAGAATTCTTATGAATGGAAATACGGGAAGACAAAGACTTTTTAGTTCCTCCTTTAATTTATTTTAAAAAATGTGATGCGTCTTGAACTGTGATATGTGTGATGTGATAACATTAGATTATTTATTTTTAGTGCAATTTATCACTATTACTTGATTATTGTGCATATTTAATTTATTTGTAAACCATGTAAATTTGTAAATGGGTTTTGCCCGTAAATAAATAAATAAATACTTTTTCTGAAAGAAAAACGTTTTTTTTTCGGGGTCAAATATTTCTACTTCTTGCAAGCTTATCTTTTTCGAGAAAGTGTAAGAACTGTGCAAATCAGTTGGAAATTTGTATCACAAAAACAAAATAAAAGAACTAACTTAACCTCAAAGCAAGATTAATCTGTCTCCCGTCAAAATGCCTTGATTGAATCGAGGACAATCGGATGCGTCTAGATGTAATAAACGAACGATAAAGATTTCCTCGCTCTCCTCCGGATTTAAATAAAGAACGGTTTCGTAGCGGTCAGATCGATCCGAGGTAATAGCAGAACGCGCCTAATAATGATAGGGGTAGACTATTTAAAACCCATGAGCAAATTCTAAAAAGCCTGGTATTCGTCTTTTTTATACACAATGTACCTTAACAGTGTGGTAAAAGTTAAATTATTGAGTGTGACTTAAATTCTTTAACATCAACCTTCTTTTCATACCAGGCAAACACATGTAAACAACATTTTCACAAACAGTTCACTCAATGAAGTTTAATTCTGTACATGGTCAATCGACGGGGCCATATTTGTTTTACTTTTTTATTAAAAAAATGTAAAATATCCTTTTTTCCTGTAAATCTGAAGCAAAACTTACGAAAAGAATCCCCTTATTTATTGCTTCGTTTTTTGTAAATGTGGTATTATTTTTTGTCCATTTCAATAAACAATTTCGTATGAAATTTTTAGTAACAACAAAATAAATTATATTTTTTACTTTTGTCAATATGTAAAAACTGTAAGTAGAAGCAATTACTATAATATTATTCTTTTCAGGTCAAAGTTGTGATTTTTTTTTATTTGGAGTTATTTATTTATTTTTTATATACGAGAAAGCTACAAACATGACCCTGTCCATACCTTTGTTAGATGACTCTGTACAGTCGTGGTAAAAAATCTATACTTTCCTGATAGGTCAGGTAAAGAAGTAAAGATTTTTTCGATCACGAAAATACTTTATTAACGTCTCAAAATGTCAAAGTTATATACAAAATTCAAAATTTCGAGACAAAAACGTATCAAAGCAACAGTAAAAAGTCAGTATGATCTAAGTGTCAATATACATATAGGATGTTCTAGGCCTGATACGAGTTCTAAATTTGACCATATTTTGAATTCTGCATCAAATTTCTTCTATGTTTTATGCACCATGTCTTATAGCTAAAATCAACAAGTATACAAGGTGATCAAACTTAAGTCGGCACTATTGCTTCTTTATTATTGATATTATATACGATGTCGGTTTAATTAGTGAAGTTGTAGTATTTTTCCGCTGATTAACGTGCTGCCAACAGAAAACCAATGAACATTGGTTTTTAATTTATTGCAAAAATGTTTTTTTTTAATGGTATATTATAGCACTATTCGAAAGATCTATCAAAGAGCTTTAAAAAAGTCTACATGTGATATATCCAATTTTTAATAGTTTCGGAAATATGGCCATTCCTAGGAATTTGATAGAAGACTGGCATTTTTTAAATAAAACACCCTGTATATTGCATCACCATTAAATAGGCATTTTAAAATGTTTAAAGAAAATACCACATTTGATATGTCTATTTTCTATAGTTTTGGAAAAAATGGCCATTCAAATCTAAAAATTATGTTATATATACATTATATCAAAGCTCTGGCTATGCAATAAATTTAGTGTCAGAAATAAAATGGGGAAAATATCTACTACTTTTTAGGTTTGGATGGCTATATTTCCAAAACTATAAAATATATGTATTTTCTTAAAGCTCTTTAAAATATCTTTTTAATGGTAGTGCAATATACAGGGTGATTTATTTAAAAAATGCTAATTTATTATTAAATTCCTAAGGATGGCCATATTTCCGAAACTATCAAAAACTGGATATAGCACATGTGGATTTCTGTCAAAGCTCTTTGATAGACCTTTTGAATGGTAATATAGTATACCGGGTGTTCTATGTAAAAGAACATTTTTTGCAATTTATCGAAAAACCAATGTTCAATTGTTTCACTCGGCAGCACGTTAATCAGAAAAAAATCTTCAACTTCACTAATTTAACCTACATTGTATTTTCAATAATAAAGAAGTTATCAATAGTGCCGACTTAAGTTTGCTCATTCTGTAAAGGAATTAAGTAATTACATTAATTAAGAGCGGAAGAATTAAGTTGATGGTCGTTGTTAATTTTGAGCAACCCTGTATATAATACTCTACTATGAAAAACCTACAACCATGTATAAGATCAACGTGTTTAGGCGTTTCTTTCAAAAGATAAACCCCTGAATTTAAAATTAATTTGTACCAACTTACGTGTCTTCACAAATTTTGAGAGGAATCGATGGTACATTTTTCGAAACTATTGACTTTAAGTAAAGTACGTAAATAAAACATAGTTAGTATTCGAAATTCAAAAATGTAATAAAAAATATGTGTTTCAATTTAAAAAATTAAGTTGATGGTGGTCGCTTATTCTTGAGCCACCCTTTATACATTAAATTAACATGAGAAAAAGCCGTAGTTAAAAATAAAAATCGACCTTTTTTGGTTTGGTCAATTATAAAAACACTAGCTTGAACATCCTATATGTATTATCGTAATAGCTGCTTCTTTTGAAAGAATAATTGTTTTATGTAAAATTATGTCCTTATACCTTTCTTTCAAAACAAACAGCAAATATGTTAAAATAGATGTACAAGAGGAGTTCTGGTAAAATTACACTGTTTTTCCATTTCCAATTTGTGTTTAAAATTTACACAAATTAGGTTAAAGAATTGCATTATTATACTTAAACTATAAACGTATTTTCGCAAATCTATGTCTTCTTTTCGTCCCTGACTATTTTCTTTTTCATGTTCAGATTAATTTTTTACCTAATTTGATGCATTTCACATATTACAAAATTTTAAAACTGTAAAATCGAGTTTGTAAAAAAATCGACTATTTTTATTTTGACTTCTGACTATGAAAAATTGGTTCCTCCAGAGAATGCTTGCCAACGATAAGCTCCTAATTTTAATAGGAATATCCGTTTCATTACAGTTTTGCATGTTTTTCTCAGCCCCATAAAAAAAACATCTAGCCATTCATGAATTAATCATATAGCAAAACTCTACAAGAGCTTTTTTGTAGAAAATTAAACATTCAACACAAAAAAAAGTTTCCTATACTTTTTGATAAATCTTACTAATAAAAAGAAAAATAACAAATTTTGACACTGACAATTAAGTTTCTACTATTTCTATCCAAAATTAAACGCTCTACAAAAAAGGTCCTTTAGGTATACCTTCTTAATTAGGTCAAAAATTAAAGAATTAAAAAATACTTCTTTGTGTTCAATTTTTAGCTTCCTTCAAAAATATAAGATACCTTTTTTGATTTCCGGTAAAAATAGTAGAAACACAAATTATTGTGTTTATATCAATAAACATTTTTCAGTAAGTTACAAAATTCAAAATAAAAAGTTATTTTTCTTAAAATTCTTTATTCTTTGACCTTCAATATCTTTATAATGGTTAGATTTCTCAAAAAAGGTGTACTTTTTTGTAAAGGGTTTAATTTTCTATATAGAAAAAACTCTTCTAGAATTTTGCTGTACAATTTATAAATGGTGAGATATATGTTTGTTGGGACTAAAAAAAATTAGTAAAACTGTTATGAGGCGGATCAGCGTATTACAATTAAAAGCTCATCGTGGCCGAGCATTCTCTGGAGGAGCCTAGGAACCACTTTTTTCCTGTCAGCAGTCAAAATAAAAATAGTCGATTTTTAGACCCTAGAAACTCTTTTTTAACTTCTGCGGTTAAAGTAAATCAAAACTTAGTTTGCAAGCAAATATGCGATAAACAATTACAAGTCCTTTTTTAAGCATTTTTTTACCAAATCATCCGATCTCGTATATCTATTTTCTTAAATACTATTCAGTGCAAAAATTAAATTAAAAATGTATCGAAATAGCATATTATTAATAACACAAAAATGGCGTTCAAAGCGTGTGTAAAAAAGGGATTTTAAAACTAAGGAATATAAAAAGGAAGAAGAAAAGGCGAAGAGATATACACGAAGAATAAAGAAAGCGTGAAAGAGCGACAAAATGTTAAATTCATTTAAGTGACAATGGTCACCTTAAGAAGTGACAAATGTCACCTTAAAATGACCACTGTCACGTTAAAGGAACAATTTGGTAAGTTACAGTTGTCACCTAAAAGTGACCACTGTCACCTTCAAATGACAATCATCACCTTAAAATGGAATCTGTCACCAGGTCAATTATTAACTTAAAGTCACAATTTTCCACGAAAAGTGATAACTGTCAACTTAAAATGGAATTTTGTCATCCTATGTTAACTAACTAAGGTCACCTTAAATGGTGTATTTCTTTTAGGGTCTAGAACCGTCCGGAATGACACCGAAAGTGTTCCTTTTAATTGCAGTCTTTTGTATTTTTGATACTTTGGACACTTTGGACACTTTGAGCGGTTCTAGACAATAAAAAGAATACACTCAAATTGATCACTTTTATCGAAAAGAGACAACTGTCACTCTAACATGACAACTTTTGTCATCTTAAAATGACAAATTTAACGTTTTTCGTCGCTTTTTCAGCGCGTTCAGAAAAAAATCATGCATTAAAAGAATCAAAATCTGTTCCCCATCGATTTTAGTAGCAGCCATGCCGTGCATACACACAACAAATAACAAAAAGGATTAGTTGAAAAAGTGTTAAAGTAATACTACAACAGGTGTTACGTAACACAAATAAATGAAGTTTATTTTTAAAATAAATCCTTTCATTAATGAGGGGAAGACGTCTAAATATATTGAAGGCATTTCCTCTACATCTAGCTCTGTTTTTACTTCTACATCTACTTTTAGACTGAGCGATTAAGGTAACTTAAGGGTGTTATTTCGTCAAGTAATTATTACTTGTTATTCTATACAATACCAAGTTATGATGATTTTACTTTTAATTTAAAGAAAAAAATTAAGGATTTAAAGCAAGAGTTTTGGGATTATTAATAAATGATTTTCTTTGCCTTGCCAATCAGCGATTTGTCGCAAGATGCATCCCTTGAATATTTTGATCCATTGCAGGCCTTTTCGCAAATCACTAACCGTGCCAAATGCGTGATCAACATAATGTCGCTTAAAAATCCGGTTTTTTATGCGCGATTATATGGATTTCGTTAATAATGGCTTTGGCATCCCAAAATATTGTTCTCATAACCATCCCCGTCAAAGGAAATGCCTTTGCGTATGGAATCGGTTCATCCTTTGCTTTCCACTGTTTTGACTGTTGTTTTTGTCTCCAACCTGTAATGGTGGCTCCAAGTTGACTGTAACAAATCGGCGAAAAAATCAGTTGGGAAATGCTTCAACAGTGTCAAATACCCTTCTGTTAAACTATGGTGAGCTTGCTCTTTAGATATGCTCACAACCTGAGCTATCTCATCCAACTTTAGTCAGCGATCAAACAAAACAGTTTTATGAACCTTCTGCACAAATTGATAAATATTTGTCGTTTTTGAAAATTAAAGGCGCTTACTCACCTAAAATAGCATATAACGCTGCTTTTATTTCTGTAGAAGGTAAACCTTTAATATTAAATGATTGTCTAACTGCATGTCCCCCAATTTTTCCATACTCGATGAAATTTAAAATCATTCAACTTTAAACAATTATAAAAGAAAAACCATTTAACGCGTTCTCGCTAAACTTTTAAGATAAAACTACCAAACCATAAGGCTATTTAAATACGTGGTCCTATGACGGCAACCAGCGCCCTCTATGAGTTAGAGCCTGTAACTTTTAATTTCATCCTCGTATTAGCCTCGGATACTACAGTAGAATTTCCAATAGTCGGTCTAAATTCGACAATATCTTACCGTCAATGGTGTCTTTCTAAAAATGTACTGAATGTTTTATGATCCATGTCACAAAGCACGTTTATAGTCAAACGCATTAGACCTAATAAGATGTGCAGTTAAAATAAGAGATAGAAAAACACCAAAATGATAAAAAAATGTAAGCAGCCCGTGTTACTTCGCAAGCAAATAAGTTTAAGACACAAATTGTATTAAAAAAATACAAAAACCATCTAGCCATGATGCGAAGCCACCTACCTGTGAACTCATCTTCCCATTCTAAACCTGGGTTTAAGTTGTATTCGTCTGCGTGGGGTGGAATTAAAAAAGAAACAGTTCAGATTAGGGGAAGAAAATTCAGTTTTTAGAATTTTGTTGCTGTTTAAACGAAAGGGCGATTTTAAGTACGTAAAAAATAAAAATAAGTTATGTTTGTTCAAAAATTTATTTAAAGTAAGCTTGAGGTAATACATTATTTTGTCACTTGTCCTAAGGACAACCGTGGTACATACAAATATTTGTGTACAAATTTGCATACCTAAATAAAATAACAGTTATTTAGGTCTTTTAATATAGTTATAAACTTTGATTGTTTATCGGTTCAAGAATAAAATGAGCCATGCAATAACGTCCAAATAAAATTTGATAAGTTTTGCCAAACGTTACTAATAAGTTAATTACTTGCTTTTCTAACAAAATTTTGTAAATTTGATACCCTGTATAATTGGAATGGGTATCTTAATTCGAAATTTAACAAAAAGCTTGTCGTATTTCTTTTAGTAGGGGAGCCCACGATGCTAAATGGGGATTTACTCGAGCGTCATAGAGACCTATTGGGTTGCAATGCTTAGATGATAAGAAGAAAAAAAGGTTTTATAATGTATTTCTTTTTATCTGTGGGGAAGCGGCTATAGATTTTTAAATATGTTAAAAAATACTGTTATTATTTCGGCTTGTAGAAATCATTCGGAACGTATCGGATTATATATTTCTCGTTATCTTTGAATTACTTTCTGTAAAATAAAAAATATCCAATCTCGAAAATGTCAAAATGACGTTTTTTACAACTTTGTAGCCCTCCGCTTTCTTTACGTCACTTTCAAATTGTCAGATTAGTGAAATATACACTGTTTAGCATGTAATAAACTTACCTTATCTTAATCTGACGCGCTCGAAAATTTCTGATGGATATATTTTTGTTTTTTACGATCGGCCCTGTATACGGGGCTCATATTTGGTGGAGGTACTTAACAGGGTACAAGGTATTCTCCGGTATATTAATCTGACGCGCTGTAGTAAATCCCCAAATCCCCTTTTGGGCTCCCCTACTATTATTTTATTCTAAAAATGATTATCAAATTTTAATTTAATATGTGCAAGAATTATGGACCCAGTTTAAAAGGCGTCTCATTAAAAAATAATAATAATAATTAAGACTGTCCATTTTTCTATTATGGACAAAATTTCATTTTAATCCTCCCAGATAGTACATACAAAAAAATAATACCAGTATCACAGACAAAATTTACTAAGGCAACTTCATTTTTATAAGAGAAACTCAGATAACTTATTTTTATTTTTGCTGCACAATATTGATTAATTAATTAAATTTTCAAATTGTCCACAAATGATGGCTTTTACATAAGTACGTTGCTGCAGTATTTAACTTGGAATGTTTGTTCAGCTTTGCTTTCCCAATTTTAGTTTTTAAATAATGTTGGAAGGCGTGTTTTTAATTTAAATCAGAGAAATTATGTTATAATATAATATAAGGAAAAAAGGTGGCTAAAAAATACTATATTACTATTACTATCTACCAGTGGAAATTTATTCTTTATTTATAAGTAACAAATAATTTTAGCTAAAATTGATATAAATCTTTATTTTAAAATTTGTAGAGTAACAATAACTAGGTCAAACAGCTTCTTGACTTAAGTCCTAGTAAATAATGTAATCATTATTGACTATGGAAGAATGGATATGATCATTGTGTAAGTAAATACTAAATCAGTCGTGGATAAAATATGATGCGAGTCAACAAGTCAACTAAACAAAACCAACAAATTATGTAAAATTTGTCATTTTTTGTTTGTTACTTTATAATTATTCATTTTTAATGTTTGGCATTAAAACATATGATTTAATATTTTTGCCAAGATTAAAGAAATATTAAATTTAACCAAATTATTACCCAAAAACTTAAAAGAGAAGTCAAAACTGAACAACAATCTTAAGAATGAGTCTTCGCTGCGATTTTAAACCTTTATTTTTAAGTTCTTTACGATATTTTATTTAGTTCTGCATTAAAAAGAAATTTAAATGTAAACAAAACTACAAGAATAATCAAATATAGGTTACCGAGCAAAATATCAAATTAAAAGCATTTCAGAACATAGTACTTATTTGGTGACTTTCAAGAAATTAGGCCTCGGCTACGACAACAAGCGGTAGCGGCGAGCGGAGAGTATCAGATAGCCAGTACCGGCTACCAATACAGACTACTCTCCGCTTGCCGTTACCGCTCGTTATCGTTGCCGATGCCTTAGTATGTGTTACCAGTATACCTTTTGAAATATTTTTTTTGTAAAGTAGAGATAACTTTAACTAATTCTTTGTTAGCCTTAAAAAAATGTTCAAAAATCGCAAAAGCGAATAAACTCTCTCGAAGTGTACATAAAGCAAAAAGATATTGTTATTGATTTTAATTTCACATGCGGTTAGTTGGTTAATATTGTTAAATTTCTTGCAAATATTCGGTCTTTTTTTATATAGAAGTATTCAATTTTGCAAATTCATAGAAATCTTTTTGATCTATTTGTAATACAGGGCGTTTTTATATTCAGACCATTTTAAAGGGGTTAATTCAATAGCGATGATAAAGCTAATAGTGTACGCCGTATAGTACATACACTATTTCAAGTAGAAAAGGTAATCCAATTAAGGCCAGTTTATATGATTTTTAAAAACATTGCCGCAATTTATATTGACAATTTGTGTTGCAAACTCAAAAAGTTTCCCTAATATTTTTGGGAAAGTTGTATTACACTTTTAAATAAATAATAAAATAAAAATACCTAAGCCTAAAATTCTTGCGAAACTGCCAGCTACTTTTTGTGAAACGAATGATGCTATAAACAAAGTTGTCATAACCCTCTTAGTTTCGGAGTTACTCGACGACATTTAAAATATTGGATTTTATGTATCCGTTCTATCTCAGTTAGACAGCTTATCAAAAAGGCAAAAGCAGATTCTTACATAACATTTTACGTAGAAAGCAGTGGCATAGTCAGTTTTTTTTATATTGTTTTTGAAATATTGACCAATGTTTGATTTTTTTAATGGGACATCTTGTATATTTTTAAAAAATATATTTATCTTTTAAAAGGTATTTCAAAACATATAAGAGGGTATTACCTAAAAAAAAATCCAATTTTTGTAATTCGAACTTAAAATTTTGCAGTAGACCATGCGCACAAATTAGTCTGAACAGTTCTTTTAATTCACTTGATTCCTTAAGTACTTTCGTAACGACTTCTAGAATTGGTTTTTGCTGATAGCCTTATTAATGTGTTTTCTCTATGTTACATAAATCTAGGTAGGTAGCACCTTCTTGAGCAAAATTATTATTTGTAGCTACCAACTACTAATCATATCATTTTCTTGACTTACTGTTAGCAAAACATATTTTGTTTATTTTGGATAAAAAAAAACAAAAATATATTGCCTTGGGCCAAAAGTCAGGTTACGAAACGTCAATCAAAAGAACTATTCGGATTGATTTGTTGGCATTTAGGGCCTTCTGTAAAATTTGAAGTACCAACTCTAAAAATGAAAATTTTGTAATTTATTTAAAAGAACCAGATTGGTATATACTTTTAACAAGCTTGTAAAAAGACAATAAATTTCTTGACAAATATACAAGGTGTTCCATAAGAAAAAAAAACAAACATTGGTCAATATTCTATGTAAAAGAAATCAGTTTTTACCTTTTTGGTACATTTTCAGTCAACTGAGATACAAAAGGCACCTGAAGTTGCAATATTTTTAATACCCACCTGTTGCCCGGGAACTAAAAGGGCTTCAACAACTTTGTATGCGACATATTTTGTTTTACAAAAAGATATTAAGTTTACAAACACCGCAAGTTTTATCTTTACTATTATCTGAGATTGCAAGCAATATAAAACACCCTGTATTTAAAAAATATATTGTTTTTTAAAGTTAAATATGTGTATATTTTTTTCTTATTCATATTTACAAAAAAATCCTACAAATTTGCGAAAATATAATAAAATTGATCATAATAAAGACCTTCAGCAAAATTTACAAGCCTAAAATATACAAACTGATCCCCAATAGATAATAAGAACACAACGCACCCAGATTGACCCAAATAAAATAAAAATTCAAGCATAAGGAACCTTTTATACACAATGTGCACAAAAAATGCGGTTTGGAGATAATAAAAAACACAGGAAAGGGCGGATAAAAATAGAAGGATGATATATCGGGAAAATTTGGTGGCCGTCGAAAGATTTTACTTAGTTCAAATTCATTTAAAACAAATTGATTAACCGTTATTTATTTTTGTTATACTAAAAATTTGTGCCTAAAATATGTTATTAATACAAAACTTAAAAAAGCGATGCTGTAAAAATATCGATAAGATATATCGATATTTTTGCCCAACTCTAGTAAAAGTCCTTATGGACTGATTTTTGGGTAAAACTTCACAGCCACTCAAATACATTGTAAATAGGAGCAAAAATGAAACAAAATATTGCTTGGAAATTTATGGGCGTGTGAATAAAACTTATATTTAGCGATAAGCAAAAAAAATCTAAGCCGGCTCTGGCAAAAACATTCGGAATCTATACACTTACCGTAGTAGTCTGTCGCATGAGCTGAAGAAATTGAAAAAGAAAAAACTGAAAGTTAGATGTGATATTTTAACTAACACAGCGTGTTCCGCCCATTTCTCTACATGTAAATTTCTTTTTCACTGAAATTCGAGACAAGATTACTTCAATGTAGAAAAGTTTTACATATTAATAGACTAAAAAATACTCTAGAAAAAGTCTACAAAAACCAACAGTCTATTACTACTTACTACTATTTTTAAAATTATCTGTTTTTTTCGAAAAATGTCCCAAGGAAGTAGATAAGAAATACTTTTAAAGAATGTTTTGGTTAGCAAGTTCTTCAGACCTAAACACACTGGATTTTTGGAGATATTTAGAGAAAACGTGTATATCCACCGACCAATAACATAGTGTGGACTAAAAGACCTTAAGTTCTTTCTAAATACCTCAAGGGATAAGATCGGTGGTTAAATTTAAGTTTAGGTAGTAGTTTGTAAGACATCAAAATATATTATTTTAGAAAATTCCTTCACATTACCATCAAAAAAGTATATTTTATTTCCTGTGTATACTGGTGGTGCTGGTATTTCTAGATTTTTTCCATATGGATTTTTAGTTTATTAATATCCAAAACTTTTCTACCTTAAAATGATTTTGTTTGGATTTTCAGTAAAGAGATTTCCCAGAAGTAAAGAACTGCTCGGGACACCCTGTATGTACCTTAAACTAGGCTTAATCTAGACTATCTACATATATACGTTTAAATTTGTCAAAATTACTATTGAATCATAACGTTGCGGCACTAGAAATCGTATTGTTGGTGTGGGGAAAATTATATTTTAGAAAACCGTTCGGAAAATATTATCTTCTAATTTGGAACGCCAGGACCTGCCTTGGCCAAAAACATCGCTTTAATAACATGTGAAAAACTTTTATAAAGGATTTCAAAAATCACTGATCAAAAGGTCTTTCATATGTCGCAAGGATTTTGACCCACACTGTATACGTCACTTTCACGGGCCGTCAATCAATGATAGCAACGGCCAGATAACATAAATTGTTTTGTTGGTAATTCCAAAACGATATTGGTGCTGTATAAGTAAAGTTACAGGAGAAATTCCAACATTTTATATCTTCTATTCCTTAAGATTTACGTTTACACTTACATACACATTACATTCCTAAAAAAGTCGTACAAGAGTAAAGAAGAGAGGTAACCTACCTTTCCTTCAAGTAAAACTGACTTTTTGACTGATTTTTGTTGGAAGTTATTAAATGTCATAGGTTTTCAATAAAAGAAAACATTGGCATGCACTAGTTTTTTCATAAATATCTGAAAGGAAATGTTTAACGAATTTTGACTTCGTCAGTAAAAGATGCTACGCCAACTATCTGAAATTGAAAAAGCTCAAGTAGTCTGCGTAATAGAAAATGGATAAAATTTAGAATTAAGATTTTTTATTTATTTTGATTTGATTCATTTACATCTATGTTCAAAGCTCGACGCTCATGCTTAAATTAAATTTTGTAAAACCCTATGACAAGTAACCTCCTTCAAACAGTCAGTTTTAGAATCAGGTTTAACAGAAAAATAAGAAAAGTTATTTCTCTTTCTAATCCTGTTAATCCCTTTTTATGAATAAAGGGTGTCTCACAACTTATCCGGCAAACTTTAAGGGCTAATTCTGTAATAAAAAATAAGAAAAAACTTACTATAAACATATGTCCTAAACGTCTTAGTTTTTGAACCACAGGTGGTTAAAAAATTTGGGGGACGCCTCATATGCACCAACAGACATTTTTTGGCATACAAAAAAATATACCAGTCCTGTTTATGAGGGGTGTAAGGTAAAAAAATAAGAAAAAATGGTACGCCACTGCATTTTTTTAAAATAAAAATATTTTTAAAATTCCCATTTAGTTTGGCACAAATATGATCTCTTTTTTATTTGATGCACGGTTTTCGTGTAAATAAAACCATTTCTCGGCATGGTCAAATTTCTGTCTGAGGACCAGATTTTCTATATGCATTTTGTCTATTTTTGAAGTTTTTTAACTAAAGATGGCATTGCAAACTAGATATATACCTCTACAATATTATGCCACAAAAAACTATCTAAATGCAGTATGTTCTATGTCAGTTAAATGATAAAAATGTATTGCACTTTCTATATGCCGTATGTCCATTGGCGGTAGACAAAATAAAAAGTTTGTCCATACGGTGTGGATCAGAAATTTGTTTGTCGTAGGACATGTAGCCAATTCTCTCTAATGCGGTGAGCAAAATGACAATCAAGTTAACTAAGATGAAACTGAAGACAGCGAAGAAGCTGACATCTTATGCTATAATGATGACGACTGTGACATTTTGACATACATTATTACTTATTATTCTTTATTTTCAAAGCAAATTACAATTCTTACATAGATACCTAAGTTTTTCTACTTCCGGACTACAAAGTCAGCCATGTCGCTTTCTGCAGACAATCTAAATGCAGTTTGCCCAACAGATTTTTCTAAAATTTTAGGATAAAATCAATACTAGAATTTTCGCATATAGGTATTCTATGTGCATGATTTTTCATCTATGGTTATGGTTCTATTGGTTAATTTCTTGCCAAACAAGTAGCAGTTTTTCTTTATTTACCAAAATTACAAAAAAATTGACAAAATGCATATAGAAAGTCTGCTCCTCATTTTTTACTGTAGAATTTAATATTATCCATACGAAATGACCATGCCGAGAAATGGTTTATATTTATTTACGCGAAAACAGTGACGACACTGGCATGTTTTTTCTTGTAATGCCAAAAACGGTCTTTTTGTGCATAGGAGGAGTCGCTCAATTTTTTTAAAATATTTGAATTGGTATAAAAGTTATTATAAAATAAAAACAATAATTTTTAAAAGTTTTTAACACCCTGTAATTCAAAACTAAGACATTTAGGGTATTTGTTTATATGAAGTTTTTTTCATATTTTTATTGTAGAATTCACCTTTGAAGTTTGTCGGATAAGTTGTAAAACACTCTGTATTACTGTAAGTCGGCTACACACGGTACGGTCTACCGAAGGTGTGTTAAGGTGTGTCTGCGCAGTTCAATCGCAGCCAGTTCTAAAATAGACCTTTGTAAGTGTATTTAACCTGCGCAGGTGACCTGGGCAAGATTTTTTTAGGAGAATAGTGAACCAGTGAGTGTGCATATTCTACGGTCGTCCCATACACGCTACACTAAGTGGCAGAACTGTACAGGACGATTTCTTCGTTAGACCGTAGCGTGTATGGCCAGCATTATACTACTTTCTTAAATATACAAAGTGTTTTAGAATAAAATGTATATTATCATCAAGGGTGTGTCATTAGGTTATTTTTTAAAAATTGGCCTATGTTCAAAATGTCTTAAAATTTTTCATCAATTTTCACCCGATATGACCATGCAGACAAATTACATCAAAGTTGCTTAAAGGTGAACGAAAATTATAGAAATAGGTTTTGTTCCGAGAAAAAGCAGTGGCGTACCATATTTTGTTTTAACAATTTTTGGTTCAAATCGCGCTCGCACGCCTCTAAAAGAAATAAAAAATACTGTGCATTACAGAATGTCTCTTAATAGTGCGCGTAGTGGCCGTTTACCACATTTTAATAAGATATTTAGAGTGGTGTCACAGATAGGTATTAAAATATAGGATATTTTAAACTTTACCACCCTGTATCTCAAAACGTAAGACATTTAAGACGTAGGTTAATTTTATACTTTTCTTCTTAAAATCTCCTAATGATTCACACGTTAAAGAATCAGCATTTTATTCTGAACTGCTTCTGTATATAATAGATAATAAATACGATTAAAAATTAAAGAGCAAATCAACGACATTTAGGACCATAGCAGTAGTGTAAGACATACGGTAACTAAGATATAAAATATTGTTATTTCCCAGCTCCATGCTCCGCCACTGACAACTTCCATAAACATACTAACAAAGCGGAAGAACATTATCGAGAATACAATAAAGCTACTACCTAAAGAGTGCGCATGTGTATAAACACTTAACTTCCTTAACAAGAAGACCATTTTAACCATCTTATAGTGTTATTGGAAAATTAGTGCAAAGTATTAAATATACATGGTAATCGACTTAAATACGAGGCGTTTCAAAATTAACTGTTCGGATTGTAGGGAGTTGCAAATCTTACTGTCAAAACAAATTGCAGTAAGAAAAATTTTACACAAAAAATATTAAGCAATAAATGCAGCTTTAGAAAGAACTTGGTTTAAATTTGAAACATCCCATAAGAACTTATAGTTACGTCATAATTAAAGTAGTATTAAAGCAAAAAGGTGTACGATATATACAGTGAAAATCAATATTAAGTACCAAGGACGTAACATTCTTTTTACATATAAAAATATGTATTAAAGAAAAAAATTATTTGGCTTTTCTTCAGAACATAAAGAAGGTAGGAAAAGACTGATCATTTTTTCCCACCATATTCGTGAAAGTATGCACGTGTTGTGTACAAGGTGTTTCATTTTCGATGGTTTTACGGGGTATCTCGAAAACCGTAAGGAATATTAAAAATCTAATATGAGACTCCCGATCTCTTTTTTTTGAGATAACAACTATAGTGAAAACAGTTCATGGCTATTGAGATCCATCTCGGAGCTACAGGGGGATTTTCTTTTAAACATATGTTTAAATAATGTCTTATTGTTTGCTATTTAAGTTTGATTTGTTTTATTGACATATATTAGGTTTTTTTCTATTTATTATAGGTCTGATGATGCTCGAAAGCAAAACACGTGTATGTCTAAACTAGAGTTTTTGCTGAGACCCGACATGTAATGATTTACATGTTATTTGACTGAGACTTGATGAGCTTGTCTTATACTTATAACTCATAAACAAAAAGTATCTAATTATCCAGGATATACAAAAATATTTTTCAAAAGTAATTACGTTAGTTTATCCATAAATTCAGTAGACAAGAATGATAGGGATAAAATGTTTTAACTCTTTCTACAAGTTCACAAAAAGTATAAAAATATGCAGAAAATAAACAATATTTTTTCGCCATATTTGTACCGCGGTATCTCCTGACTTTTGATCCCGTGTTTATAAAGCAAACTATCCTTTATTTTGAAAAAATAACCCCTTCCCTAAGTTAATCGCACTTGTTTTGAAACACCCTGTACATTATCATAAATTTTTATAAAGATCTCTACATACGAAGCAATTTTAAATGCAAGCAAGATGACGTAGAACGACCTATTTTGTCGTCACGAGGTCGCATAATGTTTTCATCTTTTCTTAAAGCCAAAAGCCAAATAATATTGCGGAAATAGACTCGTATTTCCGGATAAATACCGCATCAGTTTTAAGCAACCGATTTAAAATACTTTTTATACGAGTAGTACCGAAAGAAAAAAGAGAATATGCCTCTTATGGTCAAAGCACACTAGGCGCTCAGGTCTCGATACGCTCACGGACCGGTTAAATACTGCAACATGCTATTTAAATGTCATTCATTTAAAAAGCATGTAAAATATTGGATCGAACCGTGAGCGTACCGAGACTTGAGCGCCTAGTGTGCTTTGACCTTTAATGTGTTGGAAAAAATATACATTATACAGGATGAATCAGAACTTATCCTTACAAATTTAAGGGGTATAATGATTTTTAGGATAAATATTCAAAATATGCTATGTTTTGGGCCGCCAAATTTCATAAAGGTCAATGCACACCTGGCGCTCATGTCTCGGGTCGCTCACGGTCCGTTAAAAATCTTACATGCTATTTAAATGTAATTGAAGGTCATTCATTTAAAAAGCATGTAAAATATTTGACCGGATCGTGAGCGTACCAGAGCGAGACCTGAGCGCCTAGTGTGCATCGACCGTAATTGTTAAAACTATCAAAATGAAGTTATCCCATTGGTTTAATATGAAAATTTGGACAGTTGTGATATCCAGCGGTAAAGCAGATGAGCACGCCTTAATGCTCTAGTCCCTATGTTTTTTTGTGCTTTAAAATTGGCCGAAACGACACCAAGAGGGGTTTCTTTTTATTGCAGTCTTTTGTGTTTTTGACATTCTTGACACTCTTGCCAGTATATGAACGGTTCCTGAAGGTTCTAGAGCATAAATAAGAATTGTCACTATAATTTTGGACAAAAGAACAAAGCTAAAAGTTAGTGGCGAAAGCCGCTATATGTTTTTTAACAGTACTTGGCTGATTGGCAAAATTTATAACATTTAAATTTAATTAAATTATTAATAACAATAAGGCTTTACTTTGTATTTTATTAGTATGAGTATTACTATGGGTATAAGTACCACCAAGAGTATAAGTTCTGAATCAGCCTGTGCGTATGTAGGAATGTTACGACATTAATGTTAAAAAGTAGTGCTTTATATACAGCGTGAACAAATAAAGCGGTCACGGTTCTGCACCGTGCAGGATGCGTCTGCGTACCTTTGCGTGGTCTCCACCAATCCTCCATATAGCCTTTAAGGGGGATGACGATGCAGAAGAAAATCCTTGTTAGCAATTACGATACAGAACAATAATATCGCTAATATGTGTATGTGAATAGGTTTTTTTTTATTTGGTTTTTATTCTTTTTTAAATAGTACAAAAATTATTATTTGGAACAAGTTTTCTGTCTAATACTTCGAAAAGGGTTTTAATTTAAAAACTTTCAATGAAAATATAAGGAAAAATAAAAAGTTTGAAATTTGTAATGTGGCAAAAATGTTATACAAGCGAGGACACTGGCTCACTATGAGGGATATTACAGAATGTTGTTGAGACAATTTAAGAGCAAATTCTACATACAGTGTGTCTACGTAAGTTGGCGTCATATGGACAACTTTTTTATTTAGAAGTAATTTTTAATTCCAAGCATATTTTTTTAATAACAATTTTCGATACTTAGCAATAATACAGGTACTTTACTCTTAAGCAAAAATTACATTTTTGGCCACACCTCGTAGATGACTGAATTAGGTTTTGGACCATGCAGAACTTTTTATAAAGAATAACTTTTCTTCGTAAAATCCATAATAAAAAGTTTCCCATATGGCGCCAACTTAAGTAGACACACTGTATAAATAAAATATAAAAAAAGTTTCCTAAAAATAATTACAAATATAAAAAAACTAATTGATTTTAAAAGTTATTTTTATTATAGAAAAGGTGCTTTAAAACGACAAATCTTGAGTTTTTTACTTTTAAAGCAGAATTAGGCTCTCCGCACATGGGTCAGTAAAACAGCGAAGAGAACGCGATTTTTAAAGGCGTCGACAGCACGTAGAAATATTACCATGTCCGATCTCAGAATCCGCGTCCCTTAGTAAACAAATGCAGTACAGAACCGTTTTGTATTTTGTTTACAGTGTGTGATTCACATTCTGATTGTGTCTGGTTTTTAAACGGGAAAATTAGTATTACATCAAGAAATTGTTATACTAAAGATGGATTTTATATTAGATTTGTGGACCAGGGTAAAAAACGTCCTGTACTTTATAATTAAACTTTAAAAGAATATTTGCGAAAAGATTACACAGAAGGAGGTTTGAATGAAATAGCAAAAGAAGTCAGCCTGTCGGGTAAGAAAATAATATGTTATTTTTTGTCTGTAAAGTAATGTTCGGTAGCATTTAAGCTTTTGGAAATTTGTCTTAAAGAGACTTCTATAGGGTAGTTTTTGCCCTGTCGCAGTTGAGTTCGGGGAACATCGGCGCATTCGAATCGACATATGATTTCATTGGCTGAGAATATGGTAAAAATTGACCATTAAATGTATGGTCGTCTCTGTACGGTTGTCACCACTTCAAACACGAATATATGCGTACATACTGCTGAAAGCTCGTCGAATCTCCTTCTTGTCGCTGTTTCACCGACCCATGTGCGGAGTGCCTTAATCTGGCTCAAAAAAATTACATTTTTTGCAAAAACCAGTGCCGTCCAAGTTTTGCGCTAAACATAAAGATTTATTACACATGTGTACCAAAACTTATCTTATTATCTTAAAGTTTTCTATAAATGTAAAACAATCTATTAAAGACGGAATAGTTTAAACACCCTGTATCCTCAAAACCGAGCATTTCCGGACCCATGTTTATATAAACTTTTTAATAAAAGGAAAAGTTATTTGGGCATATGGCTTCTAATGACATTAAAAATAATAAATAAATAACCTGTAAGATTTCAGTACACATAGTTGGTTGTTTAAAGTTACGGAGTCTCCAAAAGAAAATGGAATACCTAGGGTCCGACCCAGACGGCGACACGTGTTTCGTCTTCGTTTAGACTTGTCACAGCCGCTTCAGGTCGTCCATTTTCTTTTGAGACACCGAAATTTTTAAACAACCAACCATGTGTAGGCGAAATCTTACAGGTGATTTATTTATTATTTTTTTAATGTCATTAAGGAGCCATATGCCCAAAGAACTTTACCTTTTATTAATGTATTTATATCAAGGCTCAAGAACTATTCATTTTTATATAAACTTTTTTTTTGCATAGAGGTAGAATCTGCTCTCAAATTTGTAAACAACATTCTGTTACACCTTGTAATTCCTGTATATTTGATAAAATAATATGAACAATAGGATTTAGTTCTTAGTTAGGTGTACAGTTTGTCCAAAAAAGTTTAAAATGTATGGAAACTTTATATAGAAATGTGTTTTGATCCTTTAAGACACTTTAGAAAGAAAGATCTCACATCTCATCCCATCACATCCTTGTGATTCATTGGAACTCCTTCCCCAGGCGCGTTATTAAAGAGGACATACAACAACATAAGAATCAATTATTGTCAAAATGTATAAATAAAAAAAGAAATACTAAATATGAGCAAGTATATTTTTTCCAGGGCCACAAGAAAGACCCTAGCAGATAATCCGTCATTTTCATAATGACAAAGCAAGCCGTGGATGTACCGGGGTTGTAAATATGGGATAAGGAGGAGGTTAAACAAAAAAATTGGAATATACTAAGATGAATATCCTTTTTGAATTTTTAAAGTGAAGGAATTGAAAAATCATATTATTTTTAAAAACATGTGTATTTACTTTTATCAATAATGGGGAAAGAGTGATAATATTTAGTTAAACAGGTTTTGAGACACTCATTATTTACTTTATTTTTTTTTTTAGGTTGTTATATTTTCTAAAAAGCTCATTTGATCATTGTAAGGGCACTTGTCCAGTTTAAGTAAGTAAATGGTATAAAAAGAGATTATATTTCATACTGAAATAGACAGGTACATACCTTTGAAAGACTGCCTTAAAGGAGTAAAACACACTCAAATATGCACTTTAATGAAAACTTTTTATTTCTAATTAAAAAAAAACTTTATGAAAACATATTACATCTGTATATAAATAAAAGATGTCTCTAAAAGATAAGGAAAAAAGCTACCACAAATTCCTGAGGCTAAAATATGACGATCTAACCCAACTTACCCAAGTCCAAAAGTGGATGATTTTGTAGATACAGGATGTTGAAAATTTATTCTGGTTTGAGTATTTCATAAATGATTTTGTTAATATGTACATTGTTACAATATACAGCTGTAGGGGGTTTTGGATGACGAAAAATAATATTGTGCTATCAATTTAATTGTAAACTCTAGGGACGCCATCGCCACCTGCGGTATCTTGCACGAATTAAAAACGAAGTCATTTTTTGAGCTACTCTATGTAACTTTTAGATACAAATTTTTATTTTTCAACATATTCTACATGAAAAGAGGTTTACATGGTAGAAGTTAATTAGGCAGCGGTTTTTTAAATATGTGGATTTTAAAAATAATTTCCTGTATGGCCAGGTCTAAAATATGCAGGTTGTTTCAGAGTATGAGGCTAATCTTTTAGAGAGTTAATCCTTAAGATGATTTTAAGAAGAAAATTTAAAATAAACCTACAGTTACGGCCAAAAAATAAGAATGCATATGAAATATCGAGTCAAATTAAATTAGCCTTACTATAGGTTAATAATGATACTTTGCATTTTTTCGGCTATCTAATATAATACCGAATAAAGTTTATACTCATTATAAATGCCTTATCTTTAAGAAAAGGTCTTTTTCATTATTGGGTAAAAATCCCGTGGACAAAGAAATAAGAGTGTTGTTTTACTGTAGCTCTGTGGTCCCTGTTTATTTTGACAAAAACTTTTTTAAATATTTTTCAATAAAACAAGTCAGTTTTAACAAGATAGTGTCAGTTTCAACAAGATGGTTGTTGTGTTAGCAAATATGGATCGCAAAACGTACTGTACCCCGAAAGAAATTAAGGAGTTAAAATTAATTTTATGCATTTATTGCAAATGTGATTAAAAGATCACCTAGTGTAATCTCATAGACCTTTAAAAAGAAAATTAAAAATGTCTCTAAAGCCTGAGGCCGTCAAATAAAAACCACACAGAAGACTGATAAGCTTATTGTGCGCGAAGTCAGCAAACAGCCTTATTCCACGTCTACCTCAATAACACGAAATTTGAGCCTAAGTATAAGTATAAGGGCTATCAAAAGACGTTTACAAGCCCAAAATTTGTATGGTAGCTAGAAAAACCCATTTCTAAGCAAGAAGAATATAAAGCAAAGACTTCACAAGAAATAATTTTAATCAAAGTTTTCAAACAAATCGATGCAACCATCTTTTTAGTGGCGAAACGAAGATAAAATTATTTAAATCAGATGAAAGACACTTTGAGAGAAGAAATAAGAATGAAAACCATAATCCCAGGAACCCAACAGGCACAGTTAAACACGATGGTGGGAATATTAAATTATGAGATTGTTTTTTCCTAAAATGGTGTATATCCTATATTTGGGATAAAAGAGATCATGACAATGGAATTCTACTTGAAAATCTTGGATAGAGTCATGCTACCATATGCCGAAAAAGGCGTGCCTATAAAGTTGGTGTATCAACAAGACAACGACCCTAAACATAATGCACGGATTGTTAAACACTAGCTTAGACAAAATACCTTTTTAGTTTTCGAATGGCCATCAAAATCACCTTACCTTAACTCTATTAAAAACCTTTAGAAAGAACTAAAAAACGAATAGCCTGTAAAAACAACAACAGATAAGCAATATTTATAAACGGAAGTTTAAGAAGCTTAGTTTTCCATTCTAATTCATTTAATAAGAAAAGGTTATTTTAAAAAAAACTTACTAATCGAGCTCGTAGCTACCAGACATTCCAAAAAGAAAACAAAAATAATTCTACAATCGATGCAATGCATAAATTGTCGGCTGTCAAACCAAGAACAGCTACTGGTGTTATGTATAACCTTCACTTTCACTATTGACAGTTCCTATGGCACGCACGTTTTCCGCCATTTAAGAAATACCTCGTCTTCACTACCAAACAGGATACCATCAGCTTATAGCTTCGCTCACAGTGCTAAGCTCCAGAAGAAAGATGCCGTCAATTTAGCGTGAATCTTTTCTTGATCCCCGAAGGTAAAAACGTCGGTACGGCACCTCTAACCGCTCCCTCGGGAAGAACTTTGTAGTCCTCTACACTCTGTTCGCACTATCCGGAGGACAAACAAAGAGTCCTACTTATTATATAATGCTGTCGTTTGTTTTGCATTTTATCATGATTATTATTTTTTGGGCCATGGAAATATAATATTTGTTTATAACTAAAAATTAAATTGTCAGAAAATATAAGGTATTTATTTAGTCATGTTTTTTATTATGACTGATAGCCTATGTATAAAATTTATATTGTTTTTCCTCTATTTAGTATAACAATATTTAAAAATATATTATATTAATACACAACCAGGCACTCTTATTTTCTTGGTCACCACTGTATGTCCTATACAGCTGATTTTTTAAGCTACAGGGTGGTAAGGTTTTTAAAAAATAAACTTTTTAGTACTCTTTAAGTTAGGCAATTTAGGACATATGTTTGCTTTCTTCTTAAAATCACCTAAGGATTAACACTCTAAAAGATTAGCATCTAATTCTAAAATACCCTGTATTGGTTAGTTAGACATGGCCATACAAGAAGGGATTTTTTTAATGCAGATATCTCAAAAACGGCTGCTTAAACCAACTTTTACTACATGTACCTTTATATTTAAAATATTTTAAAGAATCGGATTTTGTATCTAAAAATTAGATACAGAGTAACTCAAAAATGGTATGTCGTTTTAAATTAATGCAAGATACCTTCGGTGGCGCTTCTTACAGTTTACAAGAAAATTGAGAGCAGATTCTTATTTACCACTTTCCAAAACCCCATACAGCCGAATATTGTAACAATATACCTAATATTAACAAAATTATTGATAAAAAATTAAAACTAGAATAATTTTTTAATACCCTGTATCTCTGAAATCCACTTTTGGACTAAAGTAAGTTGGGCTAAATCGTTATGTTTTAGTCTCAGAAATTTGTGGTAGCTTTTCTTCTGCACCTTTAAGAGACACCCTGTATATCTGCTTAATTTCTCTAATGTTTATAATAAAAACGTTTTATACCATTGCAAATATTAATGTTAGCAGTGTATATTTAAAATCAATTCTTATCTAAAAATAAAACACCTTCTTGAAAGCTACAGAAATATCTACTAAAATGAGGCAAAACAAAAACAATCTCAAAAACTACATAGTTTAAAATGACTGACTAAAAAGCCTAAACTAAAATATAAAAAAACTACTTCGGAAAAAAATATAGGATTCGGGATAAAAACTACAAAGAAATTATAGTTACATTTTATTTTTTAAATCTTATTCAAATAAAAATTTTAAATAAAAACCTATTTTTGAAAAAAAAATTTCTATTTTAATAGTTAAACTAAACTGACAAAATTCAATGAAAACACAAAAAAAAAACAATTTGTGTTTTCAATTTTCATACCTGATTTTGTCAGTCCTTCCTTGCAATAACATTATTTATCGGTTTTTCTTTAAAACAGAACGAAAAATTAAAAGAAAGAATGCCTAATAAGACCTATAAAGCAATCTAAATAGTAAACTATTCCTTTTTATCTATAGCTTTATTAAAAATACTCATACTCACAAGAATATCCAGAAATGTCTATTCTCGCAGCAATAAGTATAAAATTGTATTTTTTTATATTTTAGCTAAGGTTTCTAGCAGGACTAACGCAAACAAAAGCATAAGCTACCAAAACAAAACTAGGTAACCAGAAACTAAAAGAACCGAAAACCAAATTGACAAGAAAGTAAAAACTAAGTACTAAAAAACTAAAAGAAAAGAAAAGATGGCAACCATCAATGTAGACAATGTCAAAAACAAATAAAATATGAATGAATTAATTCTATTAATTTAAAAATTTAGAAATAAAGTGTTTTTAACAAAAATAAAAGTTCAAGGGCCTGAACCAATAGTTTAAGAGGTAAACAAATTGAAAAAAATGTAGTTCTTTAACTTTCCAGCAATAAAAATATAAAATGTGTTGAATTTTGAAAACAAATAATGTGAATTATTAACTGACTTCTAGGTATAACTTCTGATTTTATTTTTTCCAGTCAAAAAAACATCAATTAAATGAAATAGTACAAAAATAACAACTAGAATTTAATGATCATCATTAGTATTGTTTATGGCTTTCATTTTCTTTCAAAAAAAACACACAGAAATATCCATTCTGTGGTTATTTTTTTGTAGAATCTAAAAGAGTCATATATTAATAATAATGATTTAAATGCAAATAAAAGAGATATGACATGAATTAAAATTATTTACTTCTGCATTTTATTAATTGCTTTAATTTTAAAAAAAATCAATATTTTAGTTTTTTGTTTTTCTAGATAAAATTTGGTACACTTATTTAATGTCATAAGGCTCTTGTAAAGCTTTAATTAGAATAAGATTATTGGATCCAGTGACGTCTCAGTAGGCACCACAGCCAATAATATTTGGAGAAGAAAAAATATGCCGCTGACTTTATATGAAGTTTTTATATATTTTTCCAATTAAGCAATCAAAAATCAAACTTTTTAGTCTCTTGTATTTTCTTCGTATCTAGCTTCGTTTTCAAGAATCAAATATTAACCACTTTAATTTCTTCTAAAAAGTACCCTTAGACAACATGCCATAAAAAGCAAAAGTAGAAATTAAACCATTATTTGACTTAAATTAAACAAGCAGTAGTGTATTTTATCGAAAATGGTCATTTTTCTTATTTATTAAGGTCAAAATTGTTAACTACTTAATTTTGAATTTTATACTAAGCCGTTTATGGCTCTTTGGAATGACTAAAAGTGGTTTTAATTTGTCCTTATTAAAAACGATGCAAGATACAAAGAAAATACAAGAGACTAAAAGTTGCGTCTTTTTTACTTAATCTGAAAAAAATATGAAAACTTTATAATAAGTCATTGGCGTAGTTTTTTACCTAATTATATTGGCTATGGTGCCCACTAAGACGCCACTGGACCCAATGATCTTATTCTAAGTAGAGCTTACAAGCCCCTTAGTACATAAAATAAAGTCTACTGAATTTCATTTAAATCGGTTGGTGTTCTTAAAATATTTTAAAAATACCGACTTTTTTAAACTTTAAAGCCCTGTATCTTAGAAATGAGTCCGGACATATGCTTAAAGGAGAAGACATAAGAAATCACTTCCTTAAGTTTTGTACCGTGGTTAAGAAATACCCTGTATACGGTCTTAATCAATCCTTATTGCATTACCCTGTATATGGGTTACAGACCATTGACTTTATTGTTAAAAAACACCCTACACTATCTACCTATGAAAGCAAAAATTGGCAATAAATAATAAGTAATCAAAAGCAAAAAGATATTTTCTTAAAATTAGGTAAATAAAAAGAATTACCAACAATATAAATACAATATTTTAATAAAATAAAAAGGATTTAAAAAGGATAGCTTACCATCTCGCAGTTCATGGCCAGTTGCAGTCGTTTGAGTTTGCTTAGTATAAACTACTACTTCTTTAGGTGGAATGCTCGTGGTCTGTACCGGAACTACAGTAAGTTGAGGTGTCTTTTTTCGCACTGCTGTGACACTAAAAGCAAAAAGGTAAAAAATAGTTAACATTTCTTATCCATTTCATATATTATCTTGTTGTTATATAAATCATACAGTATGAGAAAAAGAGACAATCTAATAGCGGTGGGCTTAACAGTGATTTTTTGATATCGGTGATTGCTGCTACTGCCATCTAAAAGTAGCTACTACTGAAAAATGTGATATTTTCACTCTTTACGGGAACATGCTGAATTTTCATAAATAAAGTCATAGTTAACCTTGTTAAAATTGAATAAAGAAAAAATATATCATTATATACATATAATTAAATTATTAATTTGAATTAGCATGTAAGTAAATGTATATTAAAAAAAAACGGACATTAAACGAAGTATATCAAATATCTTATTTTTTTATAAACATTTATAGTTTTGATCATATTTTTAGGCAACCCATTCGCGATAGATTTATTCAAATTCAAATTTAAATATTTATTCATGAATATTCATACATAATTGCATTTTCACACGTCCCAAGTCAAAAAATATATAGTAATAAAATACAATAAACAATTAGACCTAAAATTACACAAATAAATTTGTTCAATTAAAATAATAACATACATAAAACAGATTAAAACAATAATTACATTACACTCTAAACTCTAAAATACTAAACAAGCAAATGCTTCTCTGGGTTTACCTAATGGATCCAAAACTATTCACAGACAACATGTATTCAGTCTCACTATAAAATGCATTTTCCTTAAGATATTGTTTTATTTTATTTTCAAACGCCCTTAGATTAAGGTGTATTAATCATTAATTAAAAACTTTATACCATAGTGGTTTTGTCCATCTCTCGCCCTGGAAGTTCTACTATATCTTATGGCAAGATCATTCCTTGCCCTGGTATTATACCCATGTAGATCCCTATTCTGGCTATAGCCACTTAGGTGCTTTTAACGTGCATAAGACAGTTAAAGATATAGAGGGAAGGCAGGGTAAGTATCCCTAGGGATACGAATGCACCTCGACAGCACTCTCTGTACTTTATTATTATTAACAGATCAAATTGTTAAAAAAATAGCTTTTATCCGGTAAGCAAACCAATTCGCATCCCGTTTCACTAATGTAAACATGCATAATCACCATAAACATAAACGAAAGAGGTTAGAATCACAGAATCGCAATCACAATCACCGTCCAGCGATCTCAGTCGCCGTTTAATGTTGTGGTTACGAGCAGCGCCACCTCTGCGAACTGCGAATATTAAAGAGTGATTTTTCACTCCTATCGCCAGGCGCAAGTAGCAGCTACCAAAATGATTTGTTAATAACCGGTGATTGTTTTGTTATTCCATTACTCGCCGATGTACCAAAACTGCTTGCTCAAGCAGTATAAATCAAGAATTAAATAACAATAATATCCATTATTCCCTCGGAAACACTTATTAGTAAAGTAAAATAAATGTACATTTTTGCAAAAAATAAAGTAATTTGGCGATGGCGAACCATTGGCACACATGCCCAAGTTGGCACTCGAGTTAAAAATTTGGTCACACAAGCATGTTGCAATTTTTTTCTTGCTTTATTTTTTTTGCTGTTTAAAATTTACACTACCTGAAAATTAAACGGCACGCTATCTTCTGTTTATCAAGTAAAAAGTAAGTGGTGACCTTTTTGTTGCTCTTCAAATTTTTTTTCCAAGAAAAAATTATTTATGGCACGCCAACCAAAATGGCACACTTTTCTTTTCTTACAAAAATTTAAAGCAAATATTAGTGAGTCGCAATAAAGGATTTTCATATACTTCATATTTAAAAGAAAATTTTGTTTCGGTATTATATGATATTAGGTAGCATTGTGTTAAAGGAATATGTTTTCCTTATCCTCTTAGAAAAAATAGCGTTCCTAACACATGCCAAAAATGCCTTTTCCACACTTGACCGCTTGACCAAACTCCCCTACGAGTCGTTCGGTGAACTGCATTCACGTGCAGAAAAGTGGCAGCACTTCTCAGGAAATATACTATATACTAACATGTTTCTGCCAAGAATTATTTATTTATTTATTTCACTTTATTGTCTATAATAACAAAAAATTAGTACAATAATTAAAAAATGTACAAAAATATCGTTTAAAATCTTAAGTTTATAAGAAATAAAATAAAATGCTTGACAAAATAATCTATTTTAAAACAAATTACAAATCACACAACAATTTTAAAATATTCTTTTACATTATAAAAGCAATTTTCTTATAAATAGCTCTTCGCACACTGTTTAAATTTATTTAATTGTGAACTGTTAAAAGTTGTGAAAATCTGCTGAAGTGTTTTTTGACAAAAAGTACAACATGCAGTATAAGTATACAGGGAAATGGCAATATTTTATATTGAGCAAAATATGGCTTACAAGAGTCCAATGTAAAGAGTAAATTTGTCTTATAGTTCTCTTTTGGAATATAAAAATTCCGTGTAGTAGTACATTCAGTGATTCCTTTCCTACCGAAATTTCATCTGATCTCAATAATATGTCCCATTTAAAAGTTAAGGAAGAAAAGACTTTTAAAACCCATACTATATAATGGAAGTTAAGAAGAACAAGCAGCTAAGAAAACGCCAGAGGCGTCATACAAATAAAGACAGCAATTAACTTTTTTTTCTAATCACATGTAAATAATGTGCGAGCAACAAAAAGGGGAATAATTTAAAAGGAAGCAGAACTGATGACCGCATGGCTTTTTCTTAGCTGAATCATAGTCTACAGGGCTTCCACTCAAATTTGTAAATAAAAAAGTGACCAAGTGACCCATAATATTCAGAAAAAGTGACGTAAATAGTGACTGACAAAAATTTTGCAGGTATTTTTTTATAACCGTCTTATTTCAAAAAATTCAATCAAAAAACATTTTTAAAATTGCAGTACCAAATGGGTGATACTAAAAAAATCTTTATTTTTAGTACAATGTGTTCCATTTCTTTTTTTAACTGGATCAAATAAGAACCACTATAATCTACTAGGCTAAACCAAGATTTCTAAACTTTACACTTCTTTCCCATTTTTAATTCAAATTGCCCATATATCCAAAATCAAGTTAACAAGTCACAAACTTTAGGATTTTATTTCACATAAAATATCTTAAATTACTTGCTACATACTTTTATAACCTAGTATCATCAAAAACTTGATGCTGTCAAAAACTGTTAAATTATTCTCACATTAAAAAGCTGGCAAAAACAAAAATTCGAGAATAGATCTACAACCAATTAAACAAACTTCAGACCCAATCTTCTTGTTCGTTTGTCCCATAAGCAGAATTGCTAAGTTTCAATTACCAAAATGCATCCCAGATTTCCCAAAATAATCTAAATTTTGAGTTGCCTTTACTAGTTGTCAATAACCATATTTATGTAGTTCGCTACAAAATCTACATTGCCTGAATAGTAGGACAATCACAGCCATGAAAGTAATTAATTTTGTGTCAAGAAACATGACAAAAAGTGACCAAATAGTGATTTTATGCCACATTTTTACAAAAAAAGCGACCTTTAGTGATCTAGGCCTAATAAAAAGTGACTCAAGTGACCCCAGTGGAAGCCATGCAGCCTGCAGTTATTTACATCATTATTTTCTTGTTGAATATTATTTTATTATTACATCAGTTGGTACACTTTCCGAAAATTATGTTTTGATAAGATGCCCATAGTAATTAATTCATTCTCAGTGGCAGATAAATAGCATGAAAACAAACATACTTAAATAAAGGATTTTATAATTATATCAAGGTCTATTAATTATTGACCATGTAAATAATAATCATTTTTAGGATTATAGTGTAATGAAAATATATTTTAAAGTTTCAGAATAAAGTATAAATTATATTAATTAGCCAAATTAGGTATCTAGAAAAAGGATGGATTCATTTGACATTTTAATAATCTCCTGCAAGTCTGCAGCTGCTTAAAGCTATTGATTAACATAATACTGAACTATTCTTAAACTATATTTGGAGTAAAACATACACAATTTTATTATCAATAATGAAGAGTAAGTATTCTGAAATGTGTATTTCTTTGGCAGAACAGCAATGCTTCTTAACATTATTAATTTTTAAAAAAACAGGATGATGATAAGTATTAAAAACCAAATATAAATTAATTAAAATCTACTTACTTATTTGGTAAACTATTTAAGTGCAATGAAGTATCGGGCGTATGATTCCGACTCGGATCCGGAGTCAAACTGTCTTCTCCAGCTGTTATGGACACTTGTGAAATGGGAGGCACACCAAAATCATGTAGTATATCATCAATTTCCTTCCGATCGCCCCCTGCGACCATATGAACCCTGTCAGTGGCTTCTTTTAGGTCTTTTTGTTCCTTCTCTAGTCTTCGCCTTTCTTTTTCTTCTCGTAGGGCTTGAAGTTTTTCTTTTTCCTTTCTATTTCTGCTCTTCGGTCCGACATGGTAGGTTTGGGTCTATCTGCAAGAACTTCCATGTTATTATCAAAATATATTGAGTTTTTACCAGATTTTTTTATAGGGAGGGAGCCAGTGAGTCACTTTTGAGGAAAAACAAATAAAATGGCAGTGGACCTGCGTTCTCCGGGAAATCAATGAAAAAGGGACTAATGTAAAAAGCCAGTGGCGGGGTTACATCCGGAAATAAGCTAGGATTTCCACAAAAGTGCGAAATTTTCATCAAAGACAGTACGTCACTCAGTAGTACCGTTACATTTAACTTGTGTGGCGAAAAGGCCTAAAATCAAAATAAATACGGAATGATCGACTACTTACGAAACTAAATTATCACAAAGAAAATTCCTGGAAACTATTGCACTAATCTAAAGTAATCTACAACAGATAGTGTTTCTATTATTTACGTGAGAAAGTAGCTTATTTTACAACGCCCGATACAACAATCGTCGACCATTTTTCTTTTACTGGTGACGTAATGAAAGGTGACATTTTTGACAATTCTTAAAAAATAAGAAATATTTTTCCTTTTGAATCAATTGGAATTTTATTTGTTTTATCTTAAAGAAAAGAATTATTGTTATTTTAATTTAAAAATTAATTAACATTTTTTGTAAATTTAAAAACTTTATTGGTAGCGACATCTTTAAAGTGGGAGCTAAAACAAAATAAACAAGTTTTATAACATTAAAATCAAGGGTTTTACAGAAGGCAAAAAGCTGGGGTTTGAAAATATGATCCAAAATAAAATCAATATTAATGATCTTGCTAAAAAAAAACATAAATAGTATTTTAGTCGTGTAGGTCAGAATGGAGCACGAGTCACAAAATAATACATGGATGGTTTGTGTTTTGTGAAAAAACTAATGTTGAGTGTAAAACAAAAACCTTAAAAATAAAAATTAAAAAATTATTTCAATGTTTTTGGTGTATAAAACTATGGATGGTGGAGGGGAGGATAACCATCTTTTATGACGGACAAGTTGCAAAAGCGGCAATCGGAATGTAGCAAATTGGGATGGCGCCACAGTAGCCAGTGGAGAGATTTTGGTATTTCTTTCCTTTTTTATTTTGTATCTATCTGTCCTTTTTCATTTTGTATCTTATTCTAATAATTCATGCTCATTGGTTAAACAATCTCCTTTGGCTACTGTGGCGCCACCTTAAGTTGCTTCTTTCGACGGACACTTTTAAAACATTCAGATGGTTATCCTCCCCTCCATCATCCATATATAAAACATATTACGACCAATAAACATTTACTTCCAGAATGTTGGGGGTATGCGGACCAAGCTTGAGGAATTTAGACGCTCTGTTAGTGTTTGTTCTTATGATGTGATTGTTTTAGTTGAGACATGGCTTACATCGGACTATAGTGATGCTGAATTGGGCATAAATGACTATGTAATTTACAGATGTGATCGGAGTTTTTCTACAAGCAGCAGAACGAGGGGTGGGGGTGTGCTAATTGCCATACATAAGACAATAAAATCAGTTGCCATAAATCTAGATGTGAATAATATCGAACAAGTTTTTGTGCGTGTAACAAGTGGAAATAAAAAAATTATATTTGGTGCAATATACATCCCACCCCATTCATCAGTGCAAATATATGAAGAGCATAGTGCAACTATTGTGGAGATGGCGGAAAGGTTTGGCAGTGATTTTTTTATTTGTGGGGACTACAATTTACCTGATGCCACATGGTTTAGTGACAATAATATTTTGTCTGTTCAGTGCCCTGCTTCGTCACCAGCAAATATTGTCTGTGCCACTTACACGTATCTTAATATGCTACAGGTAAACACTATACCTAATTTAAATGGAACATTTTTAGATCTTATTTTTACAAATAGTCAAGAGGTAGATGTTTCTGTGGCTAATGATTGTATCCTGAATGCGTCTCAGCATCACATAGCGTACGCAATAGCAATTCCCACATTTGTTAGTAATAATAATTTAAAGTGTGATGTATTTTATTATGATTTTAAAAATTGTAATTTTCAGCTTATCAATGAATTTTTAACAAGTATTTCGTGGGATTCTGTTCTGTGTACATCTGATGTGAATGTTAGTGTGGCGAATCTTTATCAGATTTTATATGATGTCATTGCCATGTTTGTGCCGATCAAGCGATATAAATCAACTAATTTTCCTGGATGGTTTTCAGGTGAATTAAAAAATCTTATAGTCGAAAAAAGGTGGCGCATAGGGTTTTTAAAGAATGCAGGTCACAGGCTGCTTATCATAGGTTTTCCAGTTTAAGAGATAGTTGTAAACGACTGCATTCAATATGTTACAATAATTATTTAGCCCGTGTGGAAAATGACCTAACTGATAACCCAGCTGCCTTTTGGCGACATGTAAATGATTTTAGAAGTTCTGGATCTTATCCCAATACTATGTTTTTGGGAGACATGGTAGCTGAGCATGGCGGTGACATTGTTGATCTGTTTGCTACAAATTTTGCCGCTACTTATGCTAGGGAGGAGTGTGTTTTACCCTCACCTCTGGTAACTAATAAAGTTAATATAAATAATGTGAATATTTCACTGATTAATGTTTTCGATAAAATAAGTCAATTAAAATCTAAATTTTCCCATGGACCCGATGGCATACCATCTGTTTTTTAAAGGCCTGTGTGTTTTCCCTGAGCAGACCATTGCATTATATTTTCTCCCTATCCTTAAATACCTGCGTTTTTCCAGAATATTGGAAAAATAGCTTTCTAACACCTATTTATAAGTCAGGTGATCGTGAGGATATTACAAACTATAGAGGTATTTGCATTCAATCAGCAATTCCTAAACTCTTTGATGAGCTTGTTTCAGATCAACTCTCGTGGCTGTGTAAAGGTATAATAATACGTCAACAGCATGGTTTTGCTCAGGGTAGCTCCACGGTTACTAATTTATTAACATACGAGCAATATCTGTTGGATGCGTTCGAGAGGGGTGAACAGGTAGACGCCGTGTATACCGATTTCTCGAGGGCATTTGACAGAGTTGATCACAGACTTCTTGTGAGCAAGCTTAGAGCTCTTGGCTTTGGAGATCACTTAACTAAGTGGATAGAAAGTTTTTGACTGGTCGATGTCAATATGTTCGTATAAATAATTATATTTCTAAAGAAATTCATGTACATTCAGGGGTTCCACAAGGTTCTCATTGTGGACCATTATTTTTTAATTTATTTATTAATGATATTGGAGATGTAATTGACCATTCGGAGTATCTTTTGTTTGCTGATGATTTGAAACTGTATAAAGTAATTAAAGACTGCTCGGATAAAGATTGTTTACAGGAAGATTTGTGTAGCTTGTATAATTGGTCCCAAAAAAATGGACTGAATTTGAATGTTGGAAAGTGCATGTCTATATCATTTGGTAGAGGGCAAAATATCATACGCAACAGATATGTTCTGAACGACACGCTGCTCGAGTCGCTTACTGAGGTTAAGGATCTGGGTGTGCTATTGGACAGTCAACTAACTTTTCGTAATCATATTAAGAACATAGTTCAGAGTGGTTTAAGAAATTTGGGATTTATTACGAGAAACAGCAAACATTTTACGCCTAATACATTTAAATTGTTGTACTGTTCAGTGGTTCGCTCGGGTTTAGAATATGCCTCTGTGGTTTGGGCTCCCCATTACCAATGTAGTACTGTCGAAATTGAATCTGTGCAGCGTAGATTTCTACGTACTTTAGCTTTTAAGGCTGGAATAAATATTCATCGAAATAATTTTTATATTGATTATAGACTAGTATCAAATGCTTTCAAAATTACTACTTTGGAAAACCGCAGGACTCTTGCTGATGCTATTTTCTTTTATAAACTTGTAAATGGTAATGTTTCTTGCCCATCTCTTTTACAAAAAATATCCTTAAATACACTGCACAGAACCCGTGGTAGCGTGTTGTTCAATGTTGCGTTTCATCATACAAATTATGGCTATTTCTCCCCACTTGCGAGAATGTGTCGATTTGTTAACATTCATAATTTGGATCCTTTTGGCCAACGACTTGTTAGTTTTAGACGGCTAGTTTTAAATCTGTTTAGTGAAGGTGAAACCAGTATTTAGATACATATCCCTATTTAAATTTGTTTACTTTTGTATTTGTTCTTGATTGTTTAATCCTTGAACACTTTAGTTTATAGTCTATTGTTGTAATTATTTTTTGTAAAAATGGCTTTGTCCGTTGAAATAAATAAATAAATAAATAAATAAATAAATATTTTTGTTAATAGAGATTGACTAGCGCCATCTCTTTTTTCTAAAGTTCCAATATCATGTTCTTACTCTTTTGCTTGAAGATTATTTCTTTTTTTTTTCAGAGGAGGGTATTGAGCTTATTTACTATTTACATCTAGAGGCAGCCTAACCACTGGGCTCTCCGGGAGATAAAGATCTTTTTTATTACTTTTCTTACTAACTAAAGACCGATTTTCAATGGTAAGGGAATGGAAAGCTCCCCAAGAGAAAATCTGGTAAATTGTACCCTATCGCTAACACATTCCACCCACCGTCACCATTGGTCGCGAAGCATGTCGGCTAGCAATTCAAGGGAAATTATTCCCCTGCCACACACAACGTGTGTGTGCTATGGCTACGTGTCGCTTGTCAGAGGAATAATTTCTCCTCGATTTGCCAGTCGACATTCTTCGCGACCAATCGCGACGCTGTGTGGGAAGCAGAGGCGATGGCTAGGGAAGGGGTACGATTTACCTACGTTCTGGCAGCACTGTCACTGTCTCTACTCGGTCCAGTGCAAGGTGTTTAGAGACAAGGTGTCCTAACTTGTTATTTGACAGCCAAAAGATGTGACGTCAAGGGTATCCTTTTTTAAAAAAATATCGTTTTTTCCTTCTTGTTTTGTAAAAATCGTGTTTTTATTTGTGAGTAAATAGTGTATTTAAATGACTTTAACAATTGTATAAACTTTATTTTAAATTTTTAATTGGTTGAAAAAAGGACTCCCATGACGTCACATTATCAGCTGTTTACTGTCATATCTTCACCTTCCCTTTAAACACCTTGGGTCCAGTGTAGTGCATTGTGGTAGTGCACAATGCACAAATCAGAGAGAGTTGTGTAGTGTATCCTTTTTGGTAGATGTAGTATTGGAACTTAGCTAATAGCTACTCACCATTTGCGGGAATATTTGAACTGACATTCTCTATTGAAATTTATTTTTAAATATTTACCTATTTATAAAAACCAAATGTATATAAATCGTCTTAAAACCGACTTTGGTTAAATTCAAATATCAAATATCATTACTTCGTTTGTACGCAATATTCTAAACATAAACAGTATTTTTATTTATAAAAAATTATGAACTGTTGCTCAAGAGAGGTCAAGACTAAATAAATACCAAGATAAAAATTTAGGATATCACATCTCAGAGGTTTTTAGCACTTAAAGAAGCTTATCTTCATTAAATATTCTTCCATAAAAAAAAATTAATTAAGGTTATGTTATCACATTTTGTAAGTACACCTATCGTAAGAGTGGGTTTTCGTGATTTCTCTATATTAGCAAAACATTTATTAACAATGCCGAACAGTTACAAGGTAAATTTAAATATGCCCCATTAATTTCGTGTATGTTTTATCAACTATCATTTTAAGGAGGCCATAGACACGTTAAATAAATTACAGAGTAATGTGGAATATATTAAACATGCTAAAATTAAGAATAACCAGGAAAATAATATGGCAGAAATGACGAAATATCTCAACAGGTTGGTAGAATCAACGGAATCAAGGTATTTAACATAACATTTAATTTAGTCATTCGGATTATGCCTCATTATGATAAAAACATTGGTAAACCACTGTTATTTCCAAAATTTTAGATCAGGCATGACTCTGGACCAACTCGACTCTTTACCTGTCATCCATATAGCTGGTACCAATGGTAAAGGAACCACTTGTTCTTACTGTGAAAATATCCTACGAAACCATGGCTATAAAACAGGATTTTATTCTTCACCACACTTGCTTGAAGTAAGGGAGAGAATAAGATTAAATGGGGTTCCTATATCTCAGGAAAAGTTTGCAGAGTATTTTTGGAAAATTTTTAATAGGTTGGATCAAGAAAAGGTTTGTAATTACAGTGAGCTAAGTAATACAAGGTATACCAGTAATCGTACGATTGAAGGGTGCAAGAATCAAAGAAGGAATGCCCATTTTCATCAAAATCGAGATAATTACCGCAATCTGATAGCCCAAAATTAGTATTGTCAATGCGAGATTCCGAGACCTGAATAAAATTGGTAGTATCCATTGCTTCTATTAAAAAAAAGTGTCATGACTCAGAATGTTGTTTTTGTGACAATTTTTATTTTATTCCTCTACCCTTCAATTCTTTTTAACATAAGAAAAAAATTACATCTAACATTTGGTTTCTACGTAAGTTAGGTATTTCCGGATTAAAAATTCTCTGATTTTTTTAGAGTCATCCGTATGATATGCCTCTTTATTTTCGATTTTTAACTTTGATGGCTTTGCACATATTTTTAGCTGAAAAAGTCGATGTGGCTGTTTTAGAGGTTGGTATTGGGGGTGAATATGATTGCACAAACATAGTCAGGTAAGTTTTTAGTATTTATTTTTTGTCTTTCCCTAATATTAAACTCTTACGCAGTTAAAATTTTGAAGTAACTGTCACAGAGTTGAGTTGAATAATGAAAACCGGGTTTCGAATATGAATACCGGAAAGAAAGGATTCGAATACCAAATATTTGAATACTTACAAGAAAAAAAGTATTCAATTACTCAGTATTCATAAATACCCGGATTCGGTATTTGAATATTGAAAAATACCCGGATTCACAAATTGGTGCTTCAAAATTTTGAAGAACAAAAAAAAATGGGTCCCCATCTAAAATTTTTATAGTCCTTATATTCTCTCCGACCTTTTTTGTTATTTGAATGCTGCTATCCACATCCGGTTTTAAATACGACCCGAGTCTGAACTGTCATAAGTAGAGCCTAATAATGTTTTTAGAAAAACAGTAGTAGGTGGGATAACACCCCTAGATATAGATCATACGACGTTATTAGGCAATTCTTTGGAGTCCATCGCATGGAACAAAGCTGGTATTATGAAACCAGGAGCTAAATTTTTACGGCTCCTCAACCTGAAGTTGCCATGGAAATTTTAAAGGAAAGAAGCGCTGAACGTCACGTAAGTACTGCTTAAATATGATTTAATTTTAATTTTATCAAACATTTAAAAAAGATCTGTATAGATAGAAGTCTCCAATTTTATTGAAAAAATTCAGTAGGCAGATGATTAAATTTAAAAAAGTTATTTTCTCCTATTCACTTTATTAGAGGAAAGTGACCAAATATTGAATAGGGCCCGAATATGGAATACCGGCATTTCTCTTAAACGGAAACTCACACACGGAATTAAAGGGGTTTGTCTCTTGTTTTTAATGCTCATTCGCGAGTAGAAAAGGTTACATGCTAGTAGTGCAAGCCCTTTCGTCGCTGAAGTAACGTTTTGTTCAATCGCTTTCTCATAACTTTTTCAGGTATTTTAAAAATACATATTTTTTGTACAAAAAGTACACAAAATACTGTTTTTATAACTTTTTGAGATAGTTCAGATAGTCTGTTGTAGGTTTTAACGGTATTTGATTTTATTACTTTCTTAAATAAAAACATGAAAAAATTAGTTTAAAGTCGTCGGAAAATCCAAATATGGACAGATCATAGTATCCAAATATGGACCATTCCATATTTGGGTTTTTTGATCATTTAAAAAGCTTTTGATGGAGCAAGAAAAGAATCAGGAGATAAGAATCAAGTCAAAAGGGCTGTTCGTCTCATAATTGAACATTACTTACAGAGAGGCTTCTTTCTCTCGCTCATCGTCGGCCTGTGGGGGATTTATTGCTTTTTTACAGGTACTTCTATGGCTTCTGCTCTGAGAAATTGTCCAGTATAGTTTCTCCACTTACAGCCGTTTCCAATAGAAAAACTCGTGGTGCCACACGTATGCACCCCTATACAATCCAACAGGACAGGCCCCAAACTGCCCACTTTGTTTGTTCTTTTATCATTAGTGTATCTAGATGGTGAAATCTGCTGCCCGCGAAGGTTTTCCCTTTCATATTTAAGTCCCTTGTCAACTTCGCTTAAGACACTCACAGCATTGGTGTGGGCTCTGGGCACAATAACTGCGCTGGATCCAGGGTCTGACGCCTGGATCTGTGATTTTTCAATTCATGTTATACCAAAGTTTCCAAAGAGTTTCTTGTTAAATAAGTTTAACTTTTTATGGTGTTTATAGTATTCCATATTTGGGTACCTATTCCATATTTGGCTACCTTTATGATTTTTTAGTTTTTTTCTAAAAATCTTTATTAAAATTGATCAATGTAACTTAAAATGTTTACAAAATAAAGGACAAATATATAATTGTTAATAATTACTAAAATGTTTTTTATTTATAATGTTTATGCAAATTATGTGTAAAAAACAAAAAGGTATTCCATATTTGGTCACTTTCCTCTACACTTTTGTTAGTGGCGTAGCATGGGCCAATATAGACGTGGGCGAAGTCGCATCAGCAAAGCCCCTTTACATACGTTATATTTTTCCTTATAAAACAATTTTCGATATTTTTTTAAATAAGGGTACTTTTCTCTTTGGCAAAATTCATATTTTTTTAGATACCTTATATAACACTGAAAAAATGAATATCTTATGATTGCATTTTAGGTCTTCGATCATGCAGAACTATATTTATAAAGAATAATTTATTTTCGTAAAATTAATAATGAAAAAGGTTCCCATATGTAGAGAACTTAGGCGGACACACTGTAGATTTGAGAAAGGTTTTATTTTTTACAAAAATAATGTAAACACACAGGTCTTCCGTGCAAAGGCAAAAGAATATTTGCAAAAATACAGTTTTGAGAAAATTGGCATTTTATGTTTTATGTTTGCCAAATAGAAACTATGGCCTAATTAGATTCCGAACTTATTTCATTTAATTTTGGCCAGTTATATAGGCCTGTTATAACAGTTTGTATTAAATATATAAGGTTTCACATTTTTCATTAGGCATAAACTCTTTTGCCTTGGGTTTTCAGGCAGTTAAATAAATTTAAATTTTTGACAAAACGATTTAATATACATTAAATTCTTTTGGCTTTGCGTAAAATATAAATATCCTTTACAAAAACAAAGCTTGCTTACGTCTTGTGTACATAAGTGGTTTTTTAATTAGGTACTAAAGCAGAAACTAGATTTTAAGAAGTTTTAAAGTTAATAGTTATTATGAAAGAAACTCAAGAATATCCTAGAAATTTATATAGGAATGATAGGTTAAAGCAATATACAAAGTATATTAAACATCTAACACAATTAAAAGCGTTTATTTAAAATGTCAAGGACATTATTGTTTTCAGGTAAATTTAGGCAAAATGGCCTTTTGTTTCCACCATTTTGGAATTCAAACTGTTGTTATCTCTTCTTTTTAAAAGTGGAAATTCCATTGGGCATTTAGATTTAAGGGGGTAGTGCTAAAAGTGCGAATTTTTAGGTAAAACTCAATTACTACAGCAACTATAGCCTTCATTTTCGTCGTATTAACTTTTAATACTGTTAACTTTTTTGTACGTATTTCAAACTTTGTATTTTTACAAAAATGTTTGTAATTCTTATCTAATCCTTTAACAAATTTTATTGCCACGACATCTTTTAAATAGGGCACTAGGGATAAACAGTCTAATGTACAATAGATTTCACAAAAATATTACATTTAGTCAAAGGTGTAAAACAATCTAATGTACCGGGTGTCAAGTTATAAAATTACAACACTAAAAATACCAGTTAATTTTTTCTCTGTACGGTTTTTTGATAATAATAAAGCACTAAATTTCTAAATGACAAGGTAATGTCACGCTAACTGGTATTTTTATTGTTGTTCATAAATATGAGGCGATAATAATGTAACAATTTTTAAAAATATATTAACATCTAACTAGCAAACGGGTTAACCGAAAAATCTAAAGTTTTTACCATGTACGTAAATTTGCATGCTCTTTAATAAACTTCAATAGAATTTTTCTCTAAAATAATTAGAGGAGCCAATAATTGACCCCATTAAAAATTACATGGGATTTCCTATGTCCCGCCCGGCGATGCATCACCCGGTATATTATTTTACCATTAAAAAGATCTTTTACGAACTGGTAAAAAAATACCACATTTTATATATCTATCTCAATTAGTTTTTGAAATATGGCCAAGCAAATCTGATGAATCATTTTTTATTACCATTAGAAACATAGTAAACTTACATCCCCATAACTTTTTTATGTTTTAATGTATAAAAAAACACCATTTTGTTAAGATTGTTCTGTAATATCTGTATCTTTCAACAGAATTATTTTTCTCTTAAGATGTACAGGGTACGCCAAAAAGTATGTTTTTTTAAATGAAACACCCTGGATATTGAATCACATTTTAAAAGATATTTTAAAGAGCGTTGCAGAAATATATATTTTATGGGTCTATCTTTAATGTTTTTGGAAATATGGCTATAAAAAAATTATTGGGCAATTATTTCCATAATATAACCTATGGTAGGGGGCCCAAGAGGGATTTCGGGTTTTACTACAGCGCGGCAGATTAATATACGGGAGGGTACCTTCTACCCGATTAAGTACCTCCACCAAATATGAGCCCCGTATATAGGCCGATCGTAAAAAATATATCCATCAGAAATTTTCGAGCGCGTCAGATTAATTTAGGGTATGTTAATTACATGCTAAACAGTATATAATCTACTAATCTGACAATTTGGGTGTTACGTAAAAAAGCGGAGGGCTACGAAGTTGTAGATAAAAAAATGTCTTCATTCATGGATAATGAAAAATATATGTATAATCCGATATGATCCGAACGATTACCACAAGCCGAAATAATACCAATATTTTTTGACATTTAAAAATCTCTAGCCGCTTGCTGCTTTCCCTACCGATAAAAAAGTATACATTCTACAATATTTTTTCACCTTCCCATCTAAGCTTTGCAACCCAATATGTCTCTATGACGCTCGAATTAATCCCCATTTAGCATCGTGGGCTCCCTTACTACTACCTACATGAAATTTACAATTATGCTTTAGATTTGGATGACCATAATTCCGAAACTAATGAAAATAGATATATCAAATGCAACATTTTTTTAAAGCTCTTTAAAAGATCTTTTTATTTATGATATAACATACAGGGTGTTCCATTTTAAAAATCATAGTTTTTATAAAAAAATCTAATTATAATTCAGAAACTACAGAATTTACCCAACAAACTGATATAATCATTAATTTTGTATGATAAAAAATAAAATAGTTAAGGGAGGTGTAAATATAGAGCTTTACACCATTTGCCATTGAAATTTTCTGCAAAAAATGCTCATTAAGACTCTTTTGCCTTTGAATAAGTTACAAAAAAATTGACGATAATTGTTTTGCCAAAGTCTTAACTTTGCAACCCCTCCTCTAAAAAATGTAGGACTCATTTTGCACATCAAATTAGTGTAACCTGTGTAACAACATGAAAATGACCAATTTTGCGATTAGACTATTTTGCCTTTGTAAAGTAGAGGTTACAAGAGAATCGCAGCCACAAAATGTTGTCGTGTTTATGTAACAACGTAAATACCGTATGTAAGGCTAGCATTGTTAAGTGAGCAGAATTCAAAAATATTTTGTTGAAAATATAGTGCTAATTTGATGCTAATTTAGTGCCAAAATTATAAATTTGTCGCTCTTTCCAGGTGCCGGAAACAATGCTAGCTCCAGATAAAGGTAGCACTGTATACACAAAAATCACTTAAAAACAAAATCTGCAAATATTTTTAGACATCCCTAATTAGTACTCAATGAGTGCTGGTAAAATGAGAGGAGTACAGACACTAAATTGAGAACATTGAAAGAACAATATTAGTAATAAATCCATATTTGACAAAATAGTCAACGAGTCATAGAACCTCAAGCGCCACGTTGTCAAAATTGTCACATTGAGGGCTCATGTTTAGTTCTGGTTAGTTAAATCTTTTTTAGTTTACTTTATTAAGAAATTAAAAAACGATTTAACTAACCAGAACTAAACATGACCTGACTTAGGAGCTTGAGGTTCTATGAATTTTATACTTGTTCATTATTTTCTTTAAAAATCTTATCTAACCTCAATAAATTTGTTTCTATGATTGTCACACTCATTCACCATTTTGTCAATTATTACTAATCGTGCCCGTTCGATGATTTCAATTGAATTTTTGTAGTTCTCACATTTTACTAGCACTCATTGAGCACTAACAACTAGAGATGCCTAAGATTACTTATATATATATATATATATATATATATATATATATATATATATATATATATATATTTTGTTTTTAAGTTGGTTTTGGTGTATACAATGCTCGCTTTATCCGGAGCTAGCATTGCATCGTTTTGCCGGACCTGGGAAGAGCGTCAACATTCGTAAATTTTGACACTAAATTAGCATTATATTTGCACTATATTTTGAACAAAAATTTTTGAATTCTACTCACTTTACAATGCTAGCTTTACATACATACCAAAACGTGACTCAGCTAAGTAAAAACGAAAGAAAATATGCCGTTTGTATGGCGCTGACAGGCTTATTTGGATCACGTATTACGTTTCAAGCGCAGTAAGTTGACTGTTTGTGTGGCTAATATTTTTAGGTTTTAATCTAATTTAAAATTAAACAGGGCAGTGGCGGCGCAAGATCAAAATTTTATGTGGGCAAGATACATTTTGCGAGTCCCTCATATCCGCGAGGCCCCTTGTAGCTAAATGCTATCGTGGAAAAAAAACAAGAGAAAAAGGTCTTCACTTTTTCTGCGGGGCCCCTTCTGTGATAAATGGTATTATTGGAAAAAAGATGGCGAGCAAAAAAAAATATTTTCCTTTCTTGCGAGGCCCTTTAATACTAAAGGGCCTAATACTAATGCAAAATGTATGGCGCGAGGCCTCCCGGGCCGTAAGGACATGGGCGGTCGCCCACGCCTTCCGCCACCTTTGAAACAGGGTTTTTAAGACTGCTGGCATCACGTTTAAAAAGGTCTCGAGAGTCCCATTTAAGTGCGAGTCTGTGGGCGAGGGCTCCCTTCACCCACGCCTAGCTACACCACTGCCTTGTACTTTTATTACACTATTGATTTACTTAATAAAACCCTTTTTTCAGTGTACTTTAAATATAGTTAAAGATATCTATTCAAATGACACAAATTCGAAGATTCCACATCACATACAAATGACCAATGCAAGTCTAGCACTGGCTATAAGCAGAACGTTCATTAAACTGAGTAAGTTGTTTCAATTAGAAGAGAAAAAAATAGAAACAAAGTTTAAATATTCGAAAAAAATAATATTTTTTAATTTTTTGGTGGTGCTTATTTTCAGGACCTAAGAATGGCAATAATAATAATATTGTTAGTAGAGAATTCAATTTAGAAATTGCTAAAAAATCGATAGAATCGTCAAAATGGCCTGGGCGTTATGAAATAATTTCAGAAAAAATTCAGTGTAAGAATTTTGTATTTATTTTTTATCTTTTGATTTAGTTTTTTTACTATACTGATATGTGAATATAAATGTTGGCTAATTCACATTAAAATTGTAGATTTTATTTAGATGGCGCTCACACTGTCGAAAGTATGCAAGTATGTTCAGATTGGTTTCAATCAAAATCAGAACTGCCTAGAAAACATAAAAGAGTTTTGATTTTTAATGTAACTGGAGAGAGAAATCCCGAGAATTTATTAACTTTGTTGTTAAAGTGTCAATTTACTACTGTGATTTTCTTACCCAACGTGGGGGATGACAATGATAATGCAGGTTGGTTTAAAAGAAAAAATCCAACATTTAAACTTATAGTTCCTGGCCCAGTAATGAATATCACTTCATGATAATAACACTTTTAAAACCTTTTAGGGGGTTTCTTTTGACGAGCCTATCACGAATAATCATACCGCCATATATGTAAGCGGCGCGTTAAACCAGCTTGTCAATGTCAAATGTTTCGGGTGTCTGATCGGGCAAACGCGTCACTTTTTTTGTCTGACAAATTTACCACAATGTTTTACATGCAATTTTTAAATATTTTGCCAAAAATCGTAAGTGTTGCAGTCACGAAACCATAAGGCCCATTGACATGTTTTGGGTATCGGCTTGGGTGGGTTTCGTAACTGTAAGCGCCTTTTCACACTAAGCCGGTTTTGACGCACAGAGTGATAAAAAATTATACGAAGCCTCTGAGTTTGCCAACTTTCCGCGTTCTCTACGTATGAAAGGTCTTATAAGACTCCATACACTTCGATAGCGTTGGTACGTCGGCCGGATTTCCGTCTTTCGCTAATATGAAAAGGAAGTGATCTTTACGACTTTTGGCACAATATTAAAATATTGCATGCAAAACATTGTGGTAAGCTTGTCCTACAAAACAAGTGACGCGTTTGCCCGGTCCGACACCCAAAACATTTGACATTGACAGGTCGGATTAACGCGCCGCTTCCATATATGGCGGTATGAATATTCGTGACAGAATCGTCAAAAGGAACCACCCTAAAAGGTTTTAAAGTTGTTATTACCATAAGGTGAATTTAATTTCTAGCACAGGGAATATTATTTATCTAAAAGAAATTGTGATAATACACCGTGTTATACAATATCTGTTGTAGACTCAGACGATCAAATTCAACCTGTCAAACGTCAGTTGGAACGGTGCCATGTTAACAAAGAAATCTGGCAACGGCTTAACCCCAAATCAAACGTTGAAGTGGTGTCATCTTTCGCAAAGGCCGTGAGGATTTTGGAAAACCAAAGTGACGTACAATTTGACGTCTTGGTGACCGGTTCTATACATCTTATAGGTGCAGCTCTATCTGTGCTAGATCCAACTCTTGGCGGTATTTTGTAACAGTATTGTTTTAAAAATTGGTGTTTTTCTAAGTATTATACAGTGGTTATTTCTTATTGTTTTTATTTTGTTATTAAGAGAGCTAGTGACACCTTTAGTTTATTTCTTTATATACTAAGTATTTAAATTCGTTCAAAGTTCAGTGTCAAAAGAGAGGGAGAGAGAATTAGCTGATTTTGACATCACATTAAAATATACATGTACATAATTTTTCAATTCATTTTTAAATGATTTTTTATTAGCTTTATGTTCTTAGTTTCTTTTACGTCCTTGTTATACGGACTGTCCACGGAAGAGGTCTACAAGAAGACAAATATACCAACAAATTAAATTAAAAAAAAAGTCATTCTCTATAAAAAATTTTGCTTGTAAAAAAATATGATTCACCAAGAGAAAAATGTTGATATTGTATACACGGTTCGCAAAAACTTGAAAAACATGATTTTTCTTTAATAGTAAACTACAGCTATTTTTCATTTTGACGCAAAATGCTATTATGAAAATTTGAAAATATATTAAAAAATACATGCATAATCAATAACAATAATAAAACCCAATTTTATTGAACTCCATAATTTGGCGACAACACCTTGATTACATTCGTTTACAGCTGAAAAGTTGCGTTGGGCGGGAATTTGGAGAAAGAAGGTTTTTGAAAAGCACATTGTTTTAGGTAATTTTATTATAAAAATTACAATATTTATTTTTAATAACTCCAAAATCGGTTTTATAAAAATTTTGATACCCCTGTAACATTAATAAAGTCATTCAATATTCTATTTTAAATAAGTTTTCTAATTGATATTTTGCTTTAAAATCAAAAATAAAGGTTGTTTACTATTGGAGAAAAATTGTGTTTTTCAAGTATTTGCGTACTTTTTGTTAAATCAACATTTTCTCTTCAGGCATCATATTTTTTTACAAGTAAAAATTTTTATGAAGAATAACTTTTTCTTGAAAAATCAAATTTTGGATCGATGTGTCGTCTTGTAAACCCCACCCGTGGACAGTCTATATTTTTACGTACGTAAATCAGTATTGAACAAACTTTTCTATTCTAATAGAACAAAGTTGTTTTTCCAGATAAAAAGATTTTTGTAATGAACATATATTGTAAGAAAATATATGCGTTAAAAAATAGTTCGGAAGCTTTATTTAAAGGAAAAAAGAGGAAGAGGAAATAAAAGTCACATTTTGGCTACTTTTCTCTATTTATGATCAAAGATAACGACTTCTTGTCATTTCGTTAAAAATTACACAATAACTAATAAAAAAGGGTTTGACATAAAACCTCTTAAAAATTGATGACAGTTACAAAATAAATATGCAATATTATTAATTAACTTTAAAAAATCAATTAATTTGTTTAGTTTTAAGATAAAACTTAAATTACATTTACATAATTATTTTCTAGAATTGTACGATACATAAAACAAGTTTGCCTTAACAAAATTTTCAAAAAAAAGTAAAAAAGAATAACTGATGATTACCTATTAACTTTTGTAGGTATACAAGTACTAAAATATTGATTTTGTCTTCTATTCTTTTTACGTCCAATAATGACATTTTTTTACAAAACTGACGTATCCACAGACACGCAGACCGCCTATACGATCGGACTGATCGTCTGCGGGCACCTTAACAGTTCCTTCATACTAAATGGCAGCACTCTTAAATGCCCTATAATATAATCTAATAAATTACTTTTTATTATTATTATTATGCACTAAATTCAAGCCATTTTTATCCTCAAGATTCGTATTAAAGCCTTATTTAAATTGTCAATATATCACTGTAAAATTTCAGATTAATATATAGGTAGTTTTGCGACTAAGATCTGATGTCAAACAGGTATTTTTGAGGTTAACAATGGCTGAAATGGGTTTAGAAAACTTGGCAACAGGGCCTCGTGAAAGCTCGTCTTTTTCGACAAAACCCGGTGTGCGTACGACACGCTCTTTTCCCGTTTTTGGTCATGCGCACAACATAATCGTACCGATAAACCAACCCGTTTTTTTCTAAATGAAAAACAAATGAATACTTACTATTACAAAAACGGTGTTGGATCAGTTGATTACAACTATGTTCCCGGAAGGTTTTTTAGGTGTTTCTCAGCCAATTTTAGTTATTTTAAGCTCAATATCTAGAAATTTATTACCATTTTAATAACTATCAAGAAAATCGCCAGAAAACAACAATTTATTTGGCCTCTGATATTTTTTAGAAACAACGTGCAGACATTGGGTCAAAAAACCGTCGAATTATCAGTGTTTTACCGAGTTAGCCATGATACATCAAATTTTTGTAAATAAATTTGACTAGACTTAAAAGCGCTTAAACAAATATTGCTTTTACCCACAAAATATATCACAGAACAGTTTCATTTGAGAGCAGAAATGAGGAAATTTATCGATATCTCAATACATATCGATACTAACGTCCATCCCTAAATATGACAAAATGTTTGCGACGTTGCCGCTTGTTTAAAATTTCACGGGAATGAAAGTTTTTTTTAAAGAATTAAAACAAAAATCCCCTCCGACATAGCTGTGGTTCCGTCGCAAGAAAAAGGAGCTTTCACGTACATGTGTTTTTTCGTTAACATACAAAAAAATACTTATAATTTTTTCACTTATGTGGCCATCACAGAAAAAATGATAGATACAGTATAACTACTACAGAGTCTATACGTCCACATCTAAAATTATGTATGGACCGACCTATCCGATAAATAATTATAAAAAAACACAAAATCTATAGATGTTAAATCAGGTTGGAGAAGTTGCCAAGTTTTAGGGGCTTGGGAGTTTCCCATGTGAAACCGTTTCGTCCGAAATGACCGTAGGTGCTGGTTTTTTGGTAGACTGGTTGGCGAAGATTTAGTTCTCTGCAAAAACGGGTTTTATTATTATTTAATTTATTGCTTAGAAGAAAATTTTAGTGCCATTTAAGTAATTAGCAATTCAGGTTAAGAGCCTCTATCGGATACTTTTTAAACCCTTTAAGTGCACTATGACATTTGTTTTTCATATTTTAGTTGATGTGGTTGCAGTTAGTATTGTATTTTTTTAATATTGTTTATGATTTATTGGATAAATGCAATAAATAATAGAAAAAGTCAGGCTACAACCTGTGTTAAGTTTTTTAAGCGGTTGTCATCATGGATTTCGTTAAAAATTCTGCAATAAAGGAAAATGACAAAGTCGGTTTTGTTGTGTCTGCGGTTGAAGTCTCAATAACCAAGACCTTTCATTTTGTGGCTTTATACAAAATTACTTTTAAAACGCTGACTGTTATCCATTTTTTGCGTTATTTTTAGGTTGATATTCTCCTTGGAACACTGTATAAAATGCAAGAAAATCACGAAATTTTTTAAACAAAATAATGTCCAAAATTGCCTTCTTTCCAAGATATGGGGTGTTAAGAAAAAGATGCCTTTTGGTAATAACTTTCCTACCACTTCAGATATTTCCACAAAATTTGGTACACTTCTTTTGATCATTACATTACATTTTGTGCTGTATTTTTTTATTTTTCCGTTTGACGAACGGTTTCCGTTAAAAAAAGAACCTTTTTCATGAATGGCAAAATCGCTAAAACCCGATATGGTGTTTTATTTCTAAGTTAGATTTTTGATTGTGTAATATCTTCCTAAGAGCAACAACTTTTTAATGACAATAAAGTTGTAGTAGTGTAAGTATTTCACCTTACTTTAATACAAATTTGATAAAAACGAATTTTACATACAAAACACCATATCAGATTTTATTGATTTTGCCATGCATTCAAATTGCTTTTATTTTTTAAACGTCGTTCGTCGTACGAAAAAATATCAAGAGACCAAAATAACTCCAAAGCAAATGCGTATTTTAAAAATAATATTGATATGATATATTTTTTTTAAACAAATTCAGTACATTTCTTGCTCGAACGCCTCTGGTATTTTTTTGAAAGTTTTACAGCAAAAATGTAATATAATGGTCAAAAAAGTGTACCAAATTTGGTAGAAATATCTGAAGTAGTAGGGAAGTTCTGACAAAAAGGCATTTTCTTAAAACTTTAACACCCTGTATCTCGAAAGTAAGTATTTATGGACATAATTTTATTAAAAAAATCTTATTTTCTTGCCTTTTATACTGTGTTAAAAGAAAAACACTAACTTTAAAATAACCCTATATATATATATGCATTGTTTTCAAAAGTGCTTGTTTCTAGCCAAGACATAAACACAAACCAAAAACCGTGTAATTTTTGTAAATATTTTTCGCATAATTGAATCTAGATACCCATTTATATCAGCTGATTAACCGTGTTGCAACATTGCGCTTCTTAATTTGAATCGCTAATACATTTTCAAAATACTTACTTTACAATTTTGCCAGGCCTTAAATCGAAGTTGTTATGGACAATTTCAAGAAGCTGCTTCTGGTTGAGTTTTGAGGTACCATAATCAAATACTGAAATGGAAAGTGGTTCGGCGAGACCAATGGCGTAAGATACTTGAACGAGGCAACGGCGGCACACGCCGGCTTTTACGAGGGACTTGGCTACCCAGCGAGCTGCATAAGCGGCCGATCTAAAAAAATAAAAAGAATATTTAGTATGTTTTTTTCTCAAAAATATGGATGTCTGCAGTCAGAATTTAGGTTGGGGGAAGGGGCTGCACATATATAATTAAAATACAAAAAATGCACAAAAGTTAGTGGTGTACAGGGTTGGCAAAATTGGGCGTTTTTATGGACTATCTCAGTTATTACTGTAGTTATTAAAAACCAATGTTGGTGTTATGGGCTTGATTTTGGAGAAACTAAAAATGGCGTAAATAGAATTTTAATAAAATTATTTATCCAAGAGATACGAGGGAAAATTGAAAAATTGACGTTTTTTATTTTACCCTATTTATCCTTTAATACAAGAAATAACAAAAATTATAAAGACAATTTTTGTAGAACTTTTTACGTAGAACCTACAGAAAGAATTTGATTTTCTATACAGGGTTGCGTTAAAAATTTACGATACCAACTTGATGTTTTTCTTATGGAACACCCTGAATATTTTTTTACTTATTAATAGCCCTTGTGACTATGATAACAAATATACAGGGTGGCCCACCATATTCGACACGGTCTGTAGCTGGATAACCATGGGGTTTTTAAAAAAGTAAATACTGGAACATATACAGGTCGGATAAGACCACAGTATAAAATTATTTTAGTCTATACAGGGTGTCTCAAAAAGTGTGACGTATCAAAGTTATATTTTTTTAAATGGAACACCCTATATTTTATGACGGTTTTAGGTTCTACTTTAAAAAATAACTCAAGTTTGTTTATAGTACTAAGTGTCTAATGTTATTCGTTTTTGTGATATTTGATTTTTTGAAAAATGCAGAGGTAAAATAATTGATTTTACTTTAACACTTTAAACTTTAAAATGTGTAACAAGATTTGAAAAAGTCTGCCATATCATACGTAGGTCAAATCAAGATCAAATATTGTACAGGGTGATCAAAAAAATAATTTCAATTTTTCAGAAAATCAAATAGCCATATCTCTCTTATTTTAAATGGAACACCCTGTATTTTTTACGTCACATGATGACAAATAAAATACTCTTTTAGATGGTTATAGGTTGTCTATACCTATCTTTTATGCTTTTTTAGTAAAATCTGTTTTTACAAATTTTTAGTCCAAATGTTTATTTAAATTAAAGTTGGCTGTGACATAGCAGCCATTAATATTTTTCTTAAGAAAATAACAACGACCATTTATTGATTACTAGTGTTTTAGTCAGTTTAAAAGAAATTTCAATGACTTTAAATAAAAACCCTTCTTCTACAACAACAAGATGATATAATACTGGTAGGATGTGAAAAAATGGTTTACTTTAGTCTAGAGTTAATCCTGAAAAATACTCCAGGAGTAACCATCTGATAACCTTAATAGTTGCTTTAAAAAATTTGACACGGTGATTATGGATAATGGAAGAAACGAGTTATAGGTCACAGAATGTCGTCATAACTGACCTGAGGCGCTATTAGGATTGTTTAAAAACACAAGTTTTATCATTAACACATTCAGCTGAAATAAGTGTTATTGGAAGTAGCATTATAAGCAACTAATGAATTTTTTTCTGTGAATTTTAAAAATAGTGGCAGATAATACAAAATCTTTTAATTTTTTCAATTAATTTACATTTTGCAATAACGGCTTAGTAAATAGGCATAGCTATATCACAGCCTACTTACATTTAAATATACATTTGGAATAAAAATATGTTAAAACGGAATTTACTTAAAAAGTGTAAAAGATAGGTATAGGCAACCTATACACCATTTGAAAGAGCATTTGGTTTGTCATCATGTGGTGTAAAAAATACAGGGTGTTCCATTTAAAATAGGAGAGATATTGCTATTTGACTTTCTAAAAATTGAAATTATTTTTTGATCACCCTGTATAATCTATGATCTCGATATGACCTACGTATGATAAGGCAGACTTTTTCTAATCTTGTTACAAATTTTAAAGTTTAAGGAGTTTATATTGTTAAAATAAAATTAATTTAATTGCACCCCTGCATTTTGAAAAAAATCAAATATCACAAAAACGAATAAAATTAGACACTTGGTACTATTAACAAACTTAAATTATTTTTTATGTAGAATCTAAAACCGTCATAAAATATAGGGTGTTCCATTTAAAAAAATATAACTTTGATACGTCACACTTTTTGAGACATCCTGTATAGAGTAAAATAATTTTATACTGTGGCCTTATCCGACCTGTATATGTTTCAGTATTTACTTTTTTTAAAACCCTATGGTTATCCAGCTACAGACCGTGTCGAATATGGTCGGCCACCCTGTACATAGCATCGTATCATTATACCTTGTAGTTTTTTAAATATTCGAATTTTAATATTTGTTTTTGAACATACCCCGTATAAACATATTATTTTACAATAGTATTATTAATACCTACTTTAGATATTTTTATTAACCTTAATATACCTCTGTATAAACACATAAAAAAAAATTGTGTGGTTTTGTGAAAGAGTCAAATTCTAGTAGATTGTCTTCTAAATTTTAATATTTGGTTTTATGTGGCAGATGCCATTAGGTTATCAGGTGTAATATTATTGTTTGTTTTTTTTTTTAATTTTTAAAGGCTTTTAGTCTGTGGCATATTTTTTAAAATATTAATTTATTTTGTATCTATAGCGTTCTTGTTATTATATTTTAAATTTTGTATGTTTAAATTTTAAAATAAATATTTTTTTGTAATAACAGACTTAAAAAAGGTTTAATCTGATATAATTATATAAACAGAAAAAAAAACATTTTAATTATTAGCGTAAACATATATTGGTATTAATTTGTGTTTGATGTGTTAATACTTTTAAAACTATATTTGTTATCGTAGTCACAAGGGCTATTAACTAGTAAAAAATATACGGGGTGTTCCATAAGGAAAACATCAAGTTGGTATCGAAACTTTTTAACGCAACCCCGTATAAAAAATCAAATACTTTCTGGGGATTCTACGTAAAAAGTTCTACAAAAATTGTTCTTTATGATTTTTTGCTATTTCTTGTATAAAAGGATATGTAGGGTAAAATCAAAAACGTCTATTTTTCAATTTCCCCTCGTATCTCTAGATAAATAATTTTATTAAAATTTTAACTACGCCATTTTTAGTTTCTCCAAAATCGAAGCTATATTAGCACCTTAATAACATATAACACAACTAAATTTTTTTACAATTGGATTAAGGATATTTAAAATATTAATAACAAAACCGATTGAATTTAAGTTTACCATCCTGTATCTTAGAAACAATGCATTTCCGTATCTATAATCAATATAAACTTTTTTTCATGAAATTAGCTGAATAATACACCCTTTTTACCGCAATTGGAAAACACTCTATATAAACCTTGGCAGTGAATAAAAACAATAGTGTTAATAATTCAAGTATGAAAATAAAATAAAAATAGGTTGAATTTGAAGAGTTTGCGCAGTTTGTTAGATCCCCCTACCGTCGTCTATGGCTGTATTTACGTTAACCGACTTACCTGTCTACTTTTGTGAAATCTTTTCCTGAGAAAGCTCCACCACCATGCGCTCCCCAACCTCCGTATGTGTCGACAATGATTTTTCGTCCTGTTAGCCCAGCATCACTCTAAAAAATACAAAAAAATATGTAAATAAAAAACCCTATTTTTAAATAGTTCAGATATCGCAACTTCTAAAGTAAAAATGATTAAATCAATAAGCCAAATTGCATTTTTTGCTTGGAGTTGTCGACCTTTCTTTTTATTTTAATTTTTTGATTAAACCCCTCAGGCTCCTCAAGCATTCGACATTGCTCGCAAGGTATTAATAACATACAGTTTGTGTTGTCTATGTTTAAATATTTCTTCCTGCTATGTATTAGGGTGAGTCAAAAAATTATAAAATTTTTTTGACAGCATTGAAAAATTTGTTCCTAGGCAACTCCAGAGAAGGTTCGACAACGATTTTAATAGGAAGATCCGCTTCATTAGAATTTAGCATATTTTTTTAGTCCCATATAAAAAAATCATACATTTGTTATACATACAGCAAAACATTAGGAGTTTTTTTTTGTAGAAAATTAAACGCTCTACAAAAAAGGTGTCCTATGCTTTTTCAATAAAAATAAAAAGATATTTAAGGTAAAATATTAAAGGGTGTTAAGAAAATTTAGTTGTTTGTTTTCAAAGTCGGTCTATATAGGGTCGCGACATTCGGCCATATTGCTTTGACGTGTTATGACGCCACATCTGCCATTTTTCGGCTATGTTGTTTAGTGCCGGAGATATACAGCTTATTGTATTAGTAGAACAATTGTTTACACAACAGTTTTAAATTATTATTAATTTGTAAATTCTTTTACTTTAAAAAAAAACATTTGGAATTACATCTTTCAACAAATATCACTTCCAAAACAATGCAAAATCAAATGCGGAAATTCTAGACGCCATTGAATTGATATTCAGCTTTGCTTTTACTCAGTTTTGCCAACTTTTCTCCGTGAAGTGCCCTTCCTTGCGTCCCCGACCTCGAACCGCCTAAAAGTTGAAGATGTGTCGCAACCTTATAAATATAAACTAACCTTGGTTTGTTTTGAATTTTGTAACATTTTGAAAAATAATTGTTAACCGTTGAGATTCTGCTAATTCTAGTGAAAATTAAACTCTTCACAAAAAAGGTCTCCTATACTTTTTGATAAGATTAACCATTAAAAAGATATTTAAGGTAAAAAATTAAAGATTTTTTCGAAAAATAACTATTTTGTTTTGAATTTAGTAATTTACTTAAAAGTATAAAAGAACTTTTTGTATAGCGTTTTCGATAGAAATATTAAAAACCTAATTGTCAATAACTACTTTGTAGTAAATTACAAAATTCAAAATAAAAAGTTATTTTTTCTAAAATTCTTTAATCTTTCACTTTAAATATGGTTTTAACAATTAGATTTATCAAAAAAATATAAGATACCTTTTTTGTAGTGCGTCTAAATTACTACAAAAAAAAAACTTTGCTAGAGTTTTGCTGTATGATTAATGAATGGCAAGATTTATTTTTTTTTGTATGGAACTAACAAAAATATGCAAAACTGTAATGAGGCAGATCTTTCTATAAAAATTAAGAACTTATCGTTGCCGCCGATTTTTTGACCACCCCACGATGTATTTATCAAATCTATGACACGACTTTTTTATCATATTGTCACAGTTAGCAATTTATTAATAAATGCGTCTATTAACTCTCTATATCTAACAAAAATGCGTAATAAACATAATAATTTATTATAATCCGTGTTCTCTAATCAGTTTAATGTTTCGGCATGCATTTTTGCAGAGCCAGCAGAGGATTTAAGATCTGCAAACGCTAGTCGATAAAAATCCGGATAAGTAGATTTTCTGCGTCATTTTTAAATGTTTAAAGGTCGGGCCACACATAAGCGCACCGGGCCCGGAGTCACGGTAATAGAGAAAAGTGGGGAAAATTAATAAGGAAAATTAAAAAGCACTTTTTATGTCCTAAAAATATAATAGTTATTTTTGTACCAAGGGCGTAAAATAGCACTTTTACCCCCGCGGCTGAAAGTGCCTTACGCCAGAGGTGCAAAATATATTTTTCCTACGACCACTTGTGAAAATAACAAATAGCACACTGATTTCATGCATAGAAAATGCGTTATATCACACTAGTGTTGCAAAGTACTTTACAGCACTAGTGTTGCAAAGTACTTTACAACACTGGTGTGATACATATTATGATGTCATTCTAAATACTGCTATTGGTTTTGCAAGTGACATATTTATTGTAGTGACAGTAAAAAAACTTTTTATTTACCTTTAACGGTAGAACCCAAATTAGCGAAAATCATCTATTTTATGTTTATTAAAATTTACGAAAGAATAAAAACATAAACAAAAATAGACATAACCACAAAAAACAACTTTCACTGACTGGCACAGTGTTGTCAGGTAAGTAGATCAAATTAAAAATCTCCTTCTACCTTTGAGCACGTACTTTATAGAGGCAGCCTTGCCGCTTGACCGTTCGACCTAAAGCGCCAGAGAAAAAAAGCCTATAGATCAAATTCCTTCCTCTCTTTCTTCGTGTACTCAAACAACTAGTTAAATCTTTTTTTTAATCCCTAATTAAACCTAAGGCTAATACACACTTTATGAATCCACTTTCTTTTATCCATTCATAAATAGAATCAGACCCTTCCGACGTTGCCTAATGCTTTCCATATTTTGCATGGTAACTGACGTTTGGTAGTCGCTTTTTCCTTACTTTTAGGACTTTAGGTTATGCATTTACAATTTTCATATTTTTACATTTTTTCTTAAAAATATGAGGAAAAACTGTTATTTTTACTTAATTTTATTTATGTGATGTTAAGTTTCATTAACTCGTTTTACCAATTTTACCCCACCCAGCACCCCTTTTCACTCCCCGGTCCCGTAAGTTTATTTACTGATATTTTTAAAAAACGGAATATTTTGGATATGCACCACTTACGTTTTATTTAGAAGAGCGTCTAAAATATGTAAGAATCGATAATTTTTAAAAAACACTTATAATAGCAGAAAACCGTATTAAACTATTAGCGTTATTACCTAACAAAACCATACAATTTTTATTAAGTGAGGGCCTTTTTAAATTCCAAAATGATAAAAGTTATATAATGCTTCTAGGTAGGTGATTTTCGATGTAAAAATATTGTCAAAACAGTATAATATAGCAGTGAGGAAAAGTATATATCACACTAGTGTTGCAAAGTAAATATCACCCTAGTGTTGCAAAGTTCTCAATTGTTTTTTATTTTTTCTGAACAGACAAACTTTAATTTATTTATTTTTTGGTGAATAATTTGTGGTCGTAGGAAAAATAGTGTACAGTACTCGTGTGAAAATGACTTTCTTACACTCGTGGGTTTGTCGCACTCGGCTAACGCCTCGTGCTACAATATTCCCACTCGTGCGAAATTAGTCATTTTCCACACTTGTAATGTAATATACTATTTTGTACGACTGAAATTAATATTCAAGAATTGTCTGTTGTTAGGAAAAAAATTGCCAGCTTTTATTGTTTTAAATAGTAATCAGTATACTTTTAACATATGTTTAATTAAATAAATTGTTGTTTTACCAAAAAAAAAATAATAAAGGGGCATTATTTAATTTTATTATTGTTTTATAAATTTATAAATGCGGACGTTTTTAATACTTTTTGCCGTAGGGCGTAAAAGTGCTATTTTACGCCCTCATTTATGAATTCAGGCGTTTTTAATACTTTATGCCCTAGGGCATAAAAGTACAATTTTACGACCTCATATGGGAGCGTAAAATTGAATTTTACGCCCGGTCCTACAAAAAAGCATTTTTGTCAGGCTAAGTCTTTTGTTTCATGTATTTTTTGGCGGGTTTTCTTAACATGACGTCATTAGATTTTTAATGAGCTGGTATGACGAAAAAATAAGGTCGAAAGGACGTCACTTCAACGACGTCAAAAACACGTCAGTAAAATGACGTTATAATTTTGGTCCGATGACGTTTTATGACCAACAGTGACCAAAAATGACGTCATAATGACAGCTCGCTGCGTGGGATGTCTCGGTGTTGGATCATGTAAAATCAAAAAATGTTAGTTCTTTCGCTAGATAATCGTTTTCCCCAGGTAACGCTGGAATTTTTTTATATTTCACTTTTCGAAAGCACTTTACAGTAAAAAACGCGTTTCTGTGAAAAAAAATCAGCCTATTCGTTTTTATAAAAATTAAAAATTGTCAAATTAAAAAAAAACTCTTCAGCATATTGGTGCAGTAGTTTTGAAGTTATAATGGCCACCGAATTTAAAAACGTGATTTGTGGGAAAAGCGCCTTTAAATACTAAAAACTAAAAAAAAAAGAATGAAACGTTCATAAGAGTCATGGGTAAGGAGTAGATAAACCGCTGTACCGTCGTTAGTTTTGGTCAGATTTATCTCAAATTTCTGCACATTATTCTTGATATGTTGTCCATTTAAAAAATGTGTTAGTTAAGAGAATGTCTCTTTCTTACCTGTGGCCCACCAATAATAAACAACCCGCATGGGTTTATGTGAATGACGGTTTGGTCGTCCAAATATTTTGATGGAATTACTTCTTTTATAACTTTGGTTCTAACGGCTTCTCTAAGTTCTTCCAATTCAATTTTTCGCTGTGTTGAAGAGAGACGACGATTGTGTGTACTCTTTGTGGAACGCATGCGCCGTGGTTGAAGGTATATTCGGCTGTAACCTAAAAAAAGTAGTGTTTTTTTAGAGGACGCCTCAAGATGACTCGTTTTCTGTAATTTTCGTAAAATGGCCGCCAAGATAGCCAGATTTTACAACTAGTGATTTTTAAGAAAAATATGTTTGGAAATTTAGTTAAAAATAGAATTTTTGAATAACATACTTGTGTTTTTGTATCTGGTCTTGCCCACCAAAATTCTCCTGATCGTCTTAATTCTGCAATTCTTTGGTTCAATTTGTGTGCTAGGACCACTGTTAGGGGCATGCATTCTTCTGTTTCATCAGTGGCGTATCCGAACATAAGACCCTAAATAAGAAACAAATTAAATAAATTTTAGATTTTTTTCAAAGCTTTGGAATGACACACATTTTTTGAACAACTTGCAGACAAAAGCAAAATAGTTTTGGGATGAAATCTCAGTCTATAGTCGAAAAATCTTCTGCTGCAAAAAATGGTATTACAACTAAGATTTCATCCTAATTATTTTAAAAACAAGACTCAAAAAACATGCGATTAACAGGGTGAATAAAATATGCCAAATAAATAAACCCAGAATTTCATAACTAAAATTTCAGTGTATAATCGAAAATGCACCCATAATATTAAGACACTGAGAAACCATGCATATTACTTTTAGAATTTGCCACTTCGATTGTACAAGAAAGACATCTTTAGACTGCCTATACTCAATAGGATTTAAAATTGCTTTTATTGTGCCTAAACTTTTATAGTTTTATAATTTTTGGTCCACCCTGTGCATAGTTTATTCTTGGTTTAACGATTTATTTCTTGTAAACTTTACACTTAGCAAGAATCGTAGCTTATGTGATAAATCGGCATGATGACAACATCCAAAAAATGACTGTTATTTTATATTTATTAAATGAAATAAGATATTCAGGTGTGGAAAGCAACTGGCCGACCATAGGGAATTAATGCCCGTTATCACCAACTATTTTAGAGGTTCCCTAACGCTAGGTAGAAAATAACTAACGGTAATCTAATGTAAGTTATTCTCTACCTAGCGTTAGGAAACCACTAGAAAGTCGGTGGAAACGGGCTTAAAAGCATAGTAAATATTTGTGGTGGGATGTGTGTTGCTCCAATCCCATAGAAGCTCACAAGTAAGATTTCAGCGTACCCTGAAATTTTAGTACCTACCCTAACCACCAGATAGCGAAAGTAGTACGATGTCGATACTAGCGTCTACAATCCGTTACGTTTGGCACCGGACCAATCAGAAAATTGTTCGATGCTCATGTCGAGTTTCTATTGATCGATGCCCAACGACATGTAACTGATTGTAGACGCTAGTATCGACATCGTACTACTTTCGCTAGCTGGTGGTCAGTAGGTACTAAAATTTTAGGGTACGCTTAAATCTCCTTGTGAGCTTGAATAAGATGTGAATTCTTTGGTTAGTTCGCATCGTCGTCCAACGAACGGCGGAAGAGGTGGGCCGGAGGAAGCCCCTAACTGAAATCAGCGCGTTTATTGCAGCGGTAAATTTAAGAGGAGTACAATAGCAAGTCGGTGGAAGGGATTCAGTGCTTGTTTTGTGTATGGTCGACGGTTGAGTTCCATACCGGTATAGATTATAAAATACATATTTATTTTAATAATGCAATCATGATCAATATATAACTTTCATAATGAAATACATCTATAAAATAAAAAGCCCGTCATAAATCCTAAAACACAAATCAGAGACGTCACGAGTAGATGAAGTGATTTTAATATCACAAATTCAAGATGTTCATTTAACATAATCTTAGAGTAAATACCTTCTAGAGGTTTCGTTGCCGCTTTACATGTTAACAGCTTTTGCGAAATAGAAACGTACCACTGCTTTTTGGTGACGTCACGTCTATATAAACAGCGACGCCATGATAAAATGTGTGTTTTAGTGGATATTTAAAACTTTAAACTAAAATCGTATTTTCTCCTACCAAACCAATATTTTTGCAAAGATAATATTTTTTTTGTAAATAGCACCTACTTTTAAACATCATATAACAGTTTTTAAAAACTGTCATCATACCTATTATACTAAGTTTTAAAATTGACTTAGCCCTTTTGGCTATATTTCTCCACTTCCGGAGCAGAAAATAAACAAAGCTATAATGAGACATCGCTAGACCAAGCGTTCAACTGAAATCCATACCCCGGGAAACGACTAGTGATGGGCGATATTAGGTTTTACGTATCGATAGATCGTGTAAACACAATTATCGATATGTAGAGATGTATTTATACATCGCTAGAGTTGTATCGATACATCTCTACCTATTATTGCTAAATACGACCAAATGGTCCGCGATCCGAGAAGTAGAAGTTAAAATACAAAAAATCCTAACCTGGTCGCCAGCCCCAATTTCTTCCTCGTTTCGGTGTTCATGCACGCCGGCAGCAATGTTCGGCGACTGCGCATCTAGTGCGAGCATCACACTGCAAGTCTTGTAATCAAACCCTGCGAGAGACGACACAGTGACAGAGATGAATGACACCCATATGAGGATTAATAGTAGTGGTAGTATTGTAGTATACAGGTTGGCCAAGAAGGTTTGTAACGTTGTTATTATTAGAATGCCTCAAAAAACTGTTTTTTGGTTATTTAACTGCCAAAGATGTAAAGCCTAAACAAAACATTTTTACTCAACTGTTTATAATTAAGATTTGGGGTTATTAGCTATTTTAAAAAGCCATAGCCATTTATAAAATAGGCCTAAAATTAAATTTTAAATCTTTGGTCTATTTTTATGATATTTTGACCACTTTTTGATAGTTTATATTACATTTTTAAATTTGTCGCCCTTACATCAGTCACGTAGCATGTGTTAAAATGTTTTATGTAACATGCAAAATGAATTACCAAAAAATATATTTTTTATATATTATTTAAAAAACATCTATTTGTTTCAAACTTTTTAATGACCAGCCTGTATACTTATCGTAAAACTATTGTAAGTGTTTTGTTGAATATTTAGAGAATTATTTTGAAGCCAAACAAATACGGGGTGATTCCCAAATGTGACGCGCCGCTATATCCTTTTTAATTTCGCGAATAGAAATAGTAAAGTTTTCAGGTAATAAGTGAAAAAACATATCAGTTCCATTTTCCATCTTGGATTTTGAAATTAAAAATTTACCTATTTAATAGTAAAAAAAACGATAACACTATCGATTTCTAATTAAACTGGATGTACTTTAAAATAAATAATACATATAAGATCGTTTTTCCACCTACAGAAAAAAAAATATAGCGGCAATCTTTCTGAGAGAACCACATGATAGATAAATTAAATAATATACCACTCTTCCAGCCATGGAAGTAAAGGGAAGTAAAGAAATGTATTACATCCACAAAACGAAACATCAGCGCTCTGTATCGGCCCAATACAGTTTATAACTATTTAAATAGTATTTTTGTTGTCATAAAATAGGCAACATTGTCAAGCAATCATGGCTAACTTCTCTATACAGACAGCCCGATATATTTCACTGTTCTTTTTATTTTTATATGTCGCTGAATATGCTGATTTAAACCCACCAACCCATGCATAACAACCACATAGTCTAAGATCCGAATAGGAAGTGACCTGTGCCCATCTGTTTACCGGATGAAAACTATTTAATATTGAATATAGTATTAAAAAAAGGTATGGCTACAAGGTTCTCCAAAAAATTATGGTGAAGGCTATCCTGCCGTCCAACGGAAAAACACCGTATGTGTATATTATAAGCCTATTTACATACGCTGTTTTATTTATTTTACTCTACATAACAGTACTAATACCTATATGACAAATTTTTTTAATCTTCAATTTTGTATATAAAGGCATGGAAAATTTTAAATTTAAAATTTTAAAAAATTATTACAATTTTATGGTACTTTTTGTATTATTTAAACATACATTCTTTAATAACTAGCCTTAGAATGTATTAAAAACAGGGTTTGCCATTATACAGGGTATGTCAAAAATTCTAAGGTCGTTTTTTTATATAGCATTGACCATAATTTTTGGCGACCCTGTACCAATACCTTTATTTAAAAACTGTATTTAATATAAAATAGTTTTTATCCGGTAAACAACAGATGGCTGCAGGTCACTTCCTATTCGGATCTTAGGCTAACAGTAAGGAAAGTTACTAAAATTGATAAAAGGCATGCTGGTGTTACTTTTATTTTTACAAGTTTTAACCGGGGTACAAGCGGGTATGCGAAACTGTCACATTTGTATAAAAGTCAATGCTAGAGCGTAAATATTTGTTGTACAGAATACTTTGAATTTTTATACAAATCTGCGGTTTTACATGACCGTATGTGTCCCGCTTTATGGACTGTAATTTTTAAAACTGGATCTAAAGACGTGTCCGACAAGTAAGGTTTAAGAAATGCCATACCCTACCTAATTATTTAACATTACTTTTAGAAAACTCTGTAATTCCTTTGAACCGCCTTTAATTTTTATCCTTAAAAAGTTAGATTAAAAATGACATGTGTTTATTGTCGTGGCCACAAACTAATCCCTTTTTTAAACCTTGGTGAGTGCATCCAATTTCTTCCTATTTTCTTTATAAAGAATGTCTTATAAAAACTGTTACGAATGTTAGGAATAAAAATTTAATTAAAGTAAATTATGTAGATGTTACCTAAACTTGTTTTTACAGTTTGAAAGTTTTCTTGCATGCAATTTTTTCTTGTTGCAACTTTTCGATCTGCGCATGCGCATTTTCCAGTTTTTAAAAATTTCTACAAAGTGCGCGTGTGCAGAGCGAAACATTTCAGCAAGAAAACTTTCATGCAAGAAATCTTTTAAACTGTAAAAATAGCTTAAAATAATGTATGAAATGTCTATACCATGCGTTTTAGACAATACATTTTTTTATAATGGCGAATTTCAGCGAAAAAACAGTGCGCAATAATTTTATTTCTGTCTTTTCTTAAAACGTAGGCACGGTTTTTTTCATGAAAATTCGCTCCAAACAAGCACAACCCTGAAATATGCCAATTATTCCAATACACGCAGGTTGAAGCAGCCCAAAAAAGCACCAAAAATGTCAATTTTTTAAGTTAACCCGATAAGTTAATTAAAACATCCATTAATATCAAACACGGGCGACGAGTTAAAAGCATTGTGGAATTTCATTTCATTCCTTTTTGGTTCCCCAAAAATGTTCAGTGACAAAAAGGCGGTTTTTCTTAACTTTTTTGTCAATTTAGGTACTTTGAAGTGTTAAACCTTGTTTAACACAATTTTAAACAGGGCATACTAAATTTTAACCACTGAGCAATGTTGCCAAATTGGTTACAAAGTAGGAAAATTTTAAAATATTGCAGCATGCCATGTTTCAGGCTTGCCCACTGTTTTAAAAGTCGAGTGCAAGTTTGTGTATGGTTAATTTATTATTCGTTTTTAAAATACCAACCACTGTCTCCTGGATATTTAACTCACTGTACATTGAGTCATTCATCAAGAAGTTACAGAAGTAGAAAAATAAATATCATTCTGATTCATTCCGATACGAAAAGACTTATTGTTAGCACCCCTATTTTGGTTTTAATTATTTCCGTATATTTCCTGTCCCTGGGTTTTAGTTTTGTTTACAAAGACAAGCTAAAACCGCCTTTTTCGTCATTTAACCCATTTTTTTCTCATAACTACCTGATCCCCTGCACCAACATCGTGGTCTTCTCTATCAGTGTGCACCCCATCGGCAATATTTGGTGATTGTTCCTCTATCGCAATTAACAGGTTCATAGTTCGATAGTCAAACCCTGTTTTTGAGTAAATATAACGAAAATTTAGTGTTTTTTGAGGCCAATTTAAAACATATAATAATTTAAAACTTAAAATTTGGAGAATCAAACGCACTTTACGCGGGAATACCCTCCATATTTTAAAAATTATATGTAAGTACATTTTTAAAACTTTATTGTTTTTTGTGTAGAATATTCATAAAAATATTTTAATTTGATTTGAATAATTTTGTTTGCAGTGAAAACAATTTTTAGTTTCGACACCATTGTAAAATCAAGAAATTAATAGAGTAATAAACACATAGTTACTAATTTAATAAGTTTTGTTCTTCGCTAAGAGATGGCGCCAGTGCCATTAGGTCAGTCATTTTAGTTTTCCAAAAAGAAAAACACATAGCAAAATTAGTAATAAAGTGACATAAAATTTAAAAAAAAACCTAAAAAACGTAAATTATAATTATAGTATTTTCTTTTTGTTTGTTTGTTTGTGTAAAGCCGCGTCCTCACTTGCTACTTAACACGGTTATCAACAATGTGAACTTACAAATTTTTAAAATTTTATAAAAAAGCAACAAGTTATTATTACACGGCTTTAGAAAGAGGCATATAAATCGTGCCACTTCAAAACGTGTATGGGAAATTTTTGCCAATCCATGGAAAGGAGAGGGTTTAAAGCAACAACATAGTCAGACCGATGCGTCATCCTATCCGAAATGTTTACATGCAGACATTCTTTGTCTCATCTTTATCTGCTGGTATTTAACAGTCAATTATGTTGGATTGACGTGTATACACGGTCTCGCTTTAGTGTTGCTTCAGATCCTTTCTTTTCCAGGAATGGACAAAAATTCCTTGTCAACATTTTAAACTGGCACGACTTATACCGGGTAATGCGTCGCCGAGTGGAACAAAGGAAATCCCATAATAATTTTAAAGGAGTTAGTTATTGGCTCCCCTGTACATTTTACAAAATAAAAAATATAATTAACTTTTTGAAGAAACTGAATCGTGCCAAGTTAAATAAAAAAAAATTAATAAGCGAATCTTAAATTATTCAATTAAATATTATTGCAAAATAACCAAATTTTTGGATCAGGTACAACCAAACGGACAGCTGCCACTAGCAAACAATTTGTTATAAGACTGTCACTGATTTATTGACACTTTTCCTTACGTAAGTGACAACATTTATTTTAGAGGTGCCTGTTTTTAATTGAATAATTCAAGATTCGCTTATTCTAATTTTTAAAACTTTGCACGAAGGTTTGTCATATTGGTCTTTTCAAAAATGTATCTTACATTTTTTGTAAGATGTACGGGGAAGCCAATAATTAACCCCTTAAAATTTACATGGGATTTCCCATGTTCTGCTCGGCGACGCACCACTCGGTAGATATATTAAAATATGCTCTAATAATAGAGCTAGTTAAGTAATTCCAAGATCAATCAGTATAGGAAGTTGGTTTATGTGTTTTTTTTTATTATTAAAACTAAAAATACGTAAATTTTAAAGTTATGCCATATCTATTGGCCGTCGCGTTTTCCAGATTTTAGCTCACTAAAAATACATAGTACATACAACACAATAAATGACAATTATAACATCTAGTGTTCCGATGTTATTTTTTTTATATTAGACACAATAATGTTTAGTTAAGTTATAATAACAATCTAGTATATGAATGATTATTGTTAGTAATATTGTTCTTACCTTTTGATGAATCGTCGTAGCCAATGTGTTTAACAGTTTCTCTAACTACTTTTTGGTAGTCCACGTTTGCTTTTGAGGTGATTTCTCCGCATAGCAAAACCATACCGGTTTTTGTCACAGTTTCTAAAACAAATAAAAAATTATTAATGCCCTAACGAAACTTTTCCTCCTACAGGGTGTCCCACGAAGGATGACGATATAATAAATATTTTCAAATATCGATATATCGAAACTTAAATATCGAATATTTTCGATATTTATGGTTAATGAGACAAAATTAAAAAGCGTTTGTTAAAGTAAAGTATTAATTAATATAAGAAAATATATCTATATATTCTTTTCTCTCAAATATCGATATCTACATAGGTCTTCGATATATCTAATAATCAATATGAGCCAAAACGGTATTTATCGATATCGATATATCGAGGTTTTTTTTTTAATTTGACATATCTACCCACGAGAAACTGCTGCGATCTTCAAATATGTTTTATTTTGTTGTGTTGTTATGTTATCCGTTATAGCCGTCACGCCGAGAAATGCTCCTATATTTTTAGGCGAAAACCATGCTTTGGACGAAAGAAAACCAAAAGTCAAATTTGTTTAAAAATAAATAAAAATTATTTTTAAAAAATTACAAAGACAGAAGCAGAGAAGTGCTTGTCTTATCAAAAAATAAAGTGTATGTAAACAAAACATTAAAAATTTCTTATAGGAAGTCAATAAACCTGTGTGTTTTTTTATTTGTTATTGATTTAGGACCATTATTACACATATAGCGGTTGTATAGAATGGTTTCTTATTTACAAGTACCTAATTTTAGTTACATAATAATACATACGTACATACAAAGAATTAAAGAAACAGGTTTTATCATAATCTGATACAAAAAGCATGATTGATTGATGATCTACTAGTGTTCTAAAGATTTCTCTTTGGTATTTTCCTCGGTATTTTCACGAAAAATTACTAATACTGAAATAAAAATGATTTCAACCGAGTGCTAATAAACCTTTGTTTATAGATTAAAACCTTTGTATTGTAAGTAACTTAGTATTAAATATTTTATTATTTTATTTCTTTTAAAGTAATCATAACTTTTATAATATTGTGTAAGAGCAGAATAGTTCTTCATAATATATAAAAGTTCTAATTTTCTTAAAATGTTAAAAAAACTTCTTAATTTTATTTGGGAGAAAAGCCAAATAATATTTTGTTTAAATTTAATCTCCCAGAAAACAAATAAAGCATAAAATCAAAGTTTAAGTCACTTCCGATTAAACTTTATACTATATCTAAAACTGGAATCTTGTGATACAGTATATACAGTGCTTGTCTAAAGTCAGGACTCCCTCTAAACTTTTGAATTGTTTGGCATTTTTCATGAAAATTTGAGGGCTTTAGTAAGACAGCAATAACAAAATTTTGAGTAAGAAATGGCACATATTACAAACTGAGAGTTGTGCGCCATTTTGAATACAAAAACTAAATGACAGGAGGGAGGTCTTGTCCCACATCATTTTAAAGCTCCTAACAAGTAATTTATAACCCCAAAATGTAAAGTCAATACTTTTACCTTCTACAAAATGGCGGCACTTAAAAAATACCTAAATACCTGATTAAGATGGCCATATTTTCGAAACTAATAAAGTTTAATATATCTAATGTGGTATTTTCTTAATGCTCTTTTAAAGTCTATTTATTGGTGATCTAGTTGATAATATACAGGGTAGGAAAAAAGTATATATTTTTTAATGACGCATCCTGTATATTATAACACCATTTAAAAGATATTTAATAGACCTTTTAGACAATACCACATTATTTATATCTAACTTCATTAGTTTCTTAAATATGGTCATCCAAATCAGGTATTCAGGTAATTTTCCACCATTTTGTAAAAGGTAAAAGTGTTGACTTTATATTCTGGGGTCAAAAAGTACCCGTTGGGAGCTTTAAAATGATGTGCCACTCGACCCCCGTTCCAATTAATTTTTGTAAAATTTGGTTTATGTTTTCTTACTGAGATCCTCAAATCTTGATAAAAAAAATTAAACAACTCAAAAGTTAGGAGGGGGATTCTGCCTTTAGACAAGCACTGTATATTATTTTAAAATTAGAAAAAAGAAAACATTTTCACTGAAGAAAATAAAACGCTGATTAGTAATTCCGATGTTACTCGGTATATTTATTTATTTCTTGTTGCAAAAATATTTTTGATCTAATCTTTAATCATACACATACTCCACATACCTACTACTCTTAATATTAATTAAAAATTCTTGTTTTATATAGAATAATTTTTTTATCAATGTTTTTCAAAATTCTAAATATTACATACCTATAAAGAAAGATATTTGATACTTAATTATCTAAAATATTTTTAAATAACTCCCAATCTATGGACGCTTTTATTATATTATGCAAACAGTTTTGCTTTAATATTTAATTACGACGCAGATAAAGCAATTATTGCATCATATTTTAACATGTAGTTACCTGCGCATATCGTTTAGAAATTATTCCCAACGCCGGCAACATTGCATTCGCTACATTTGCTTTATTATTTAACTAGTTACAAAGATTTGTCACGTAAAAACTTCATTTATCTTTAAAACTTTATTTACTGCATCTTTTAGATCTATTTTTAGATGTTCTCAAACAAATAGACCTTTTTTAAAATACAATTTAAGATCGCGTCTAGGACGAGCAGCCGGCAATACTGTCTAAATTTTAATCGTTATAATACGCCGCAGTTTTCCGGTATGCAAAAGATGTCAAAAGGCAAAATATTATATTTTTTAATTTGTTTATAACTGTCAATTCTTTCTCATGGAAATATTTTACATTCTTCGTAAAATTTTTTTCTTTAAAGTACAGGATTAATCCTCTACAAATATAAAAGACCATATAGGTGAGCAGCGTTGCAATATTTAACCTTAATTTATTGATTGTGCTGTCATGGCATTGTTGCCAAATTTTATATGACAAGGTTCATTAAATTGGTAAGAAAATGTAAAAAGGTATTATTTGAAAGCCACCGCAAAAAGGCATAGAAAAATAATATTTTTATCTGTCACTTTAATGTTAAATCCTTCTAATAGTTTTTTTAATCACCTGGTATATCTCGGAACCGTACATTGGCATTTTTAATCGCTCGTCACCTCACAGATGGCTTGACAAACCACTGTGTAGTATTCTGCCTACCCCAGGTAGTAGTTACTAAGAAAAATAACGTTCGTGGTGGCACTACCGCGTTGTCTGAAAGGTGCTGTGAAATGCAAAAAAAAGAACTGCATGTTTTAGTGCTTGGATAACGTTGACGGAACAGCGTAAAAAAATAGGGGTTAAACATCTAATAACCCGACACCCACAGTACTCTGGTACTTAGGCATAAAGCCTTCGTGGACTGTCAAACAGATTTAAAAAAATATATTATTTATAAATACAGCTGACTGAGCTCTTTAAGGCAAACTTAACAAATTCAGTTTGAATTATTGATTTACTTGTATTATTCCTTTTTTAAATATTTGTTTGCCAACTTTTACTATTACCTTAATTTGTTGGTCTTTTCTTAAAGATATGCATTAAATAGTTCAATAAAGTGCATGTAAATAAATAAAACCGGATATTTTAATTTAAAACTAATAATTTTGAGATTATAATGGGCAAATAACAGCTAAAATTTGTATTTAATATACCCATTTATTTGCGCTCTGTCAAATTGAGAGAGAAATTAATTTATAGAAGAAATCGCTAGATTTTTTTCTTTAATTGTGATTTCCTACGATAAATGGAAAAACTTTACATCTGGCAACCTTGTACTTTCTTTATCACTTACCACAGGCAACTTTAGCATTGGGGTCTTGTTGCAAATGAGCGTCTAGAACGGCGTCACTAATTTGATCGCACATTTTATCTAAAAATAAAACAAACATATTAGTTTAGACGCAAAACTATAATTTAATACATTCCTACAGAATTTTTAAGGTTATATTGCATCATAAATCGTTATCGATGACATCTGTAAAGAAAAATGGCAAAACATTGTCCTAGCCACCCTTGATTGTTTGATTCCTTTATTAAACCCGATTGTCATTTGTTTGTTTACGTTGTAAACAAAATAAAGTGTCATTGATCTGTCAAAATGACGCTGAAGAAGCCGAAAAATTTAAAAAACCATGCGGCAAACGTTGTAGCACGTGCTAAAGAAAACGCCGTAATTAGATCCATTCATTACGACATAAGAGCATGGAAATGATGTTATTAATAGATCCATCCACTACTATGTGAAAAAGGCGATTTTTCTGTAAGTTTTTAGTTGTCATTAAAAAAAAATAAATGGAAAGAGAAGGAAATAAACAAAGTAATTTTATCGTACCTGGATGTCCTTCTCCGACTGATTCGGATGTGAAAAGAAAATTTGATCCGTCCTCCATGTCGTAGGGCATGTGTCCGTTGCTGGTGTATCCGTTAGTGATAGTGTCAGGCATTTTGAGTAATCTTGATATTCTTCTTTAAATCTTGCTTATAATTCACTTGTAAAACACGCGTTTTGACACTTTAAATCGGAACTGCGATTACCACTCTTCCTCTCGGTTTTCGATATGGGAAAAGAGATCGGGATCAAAGCTCCTGTTGCTTTTATAATTCTTCGACGTCACGTGACTGATAAGTATGGCGCCGACTCACAGGTTCAAGCTCGTATATTCGTCCCGGCTTAGAGATGTTGATCACCTGAAAATTCCAATTTTTCTGTTAGTTTTTGTTGATTTAAAGTGAAAATTTTTGAGAAATGTTCGGAAACTTGCTAGAAACGACATTTCAATGTGACTTAAGTGATTTTCTAATGTGTTTTTGGTTAAAAGTGTCAGAAAAGCTACGGTGTTTTGATCAAATTTGAGGGTTATGTGTATTGATGGTTGCCTATATAGCACCATGTGGCGTCGCGTCGCGTCGTAGTGTAATCGTTTAAATAAACTACATTACAAAAGTTAAGGTCCTTCCAAACTGCTCTAGTAAACTGTTTGCATAAACAAAAAATGCAATAAACAGATCTGTTAAAAAGAAAGTATACTTTATTCTAGTTGATGATACAGAAAAATCAGTAATTGTCAAAGATATTGCGGTCACTCCGATCTTTACCAATTTTGGTATCTGGTATTTTTTGGGACGCTGATCATGATTCCAAATGATTTTTCTTTCGAAAACGTTTGGTTTTCGAGATACTCATAATCAAACTTAAACGTCAAACTATCCTTATTTTCACTATATTTCTCCTTTTTGTATAAAATTTTTGATATAACACTAAATCTGCACACAGTATTTAGTAGTAAACATAAAAAAACCTTTTGAAATATGTTTTTTATTGATTTTATGCTCTTACTATTTGAATTTAAAAGCACCACTTTAAATGTATCCATGGTTGTGTCGTGTTGGATTTAAAAAATAAAATTAGTTTGACTTTCAACTTTGGTGAGTTTCCGAAAAAAAACAAAAAAACCCTTGACCAAAATTGGTCAAAATCGGAGTTGCCGCAACTATCTAGACAATTACGTCAACATCTTAAAACATATTATTATTCAGTCTGGTTTTCTTTATAGATTTTACTTTAATGTTTCCTTTTCTATAAAACAAGCAAATTAATGTCCGTTTCCACCAACCGTTTTAGGGGATTCTTAGCGCTAGGTAGAGAATATTTATATAGGAGTTATTCTCTATCTAGCGCTAGGGATCCCCTAAAAAGTTGGTGGAAATATGCATTAGAAACATTAATAATATGTTTCTAGAACAATAACAGCATTTTAAAGTCTCCATACAGCCAAAATCCGGCTTTGCATAGTTTTTAAGATGTCATGCCGTGAAGTGTCAAAAGTGGGCTAATTTTAATATTTTGTGGCCAATTTACTACCGAACAAACAAGGCTTCTCTGCTTCCAAAAGTTAAATCCGCAATAAAAAAATGATATTTTTCAATTAGGATACCTTATTTTATTGGATATACTTAATTTTTTAAGGCAATTAGATTAAATAAAAAACAACCAGTTTTTCTTCAAATCTTCAAATCGCTTGTGAATAGAATAACTTTGTTATACGTAATATGTATTGTGAACCAAAAAAAAGAAGATATGGAGGCTAAAGAACAAATCAAACGTAGTACAAATAATTAGTAAAATTTTTTACTTACCACGGAAAACGAAAATGAATCAGAACTGTTAAAGATTAAACAAGTTTTGATGTATTTATTATAAAAATGTGACCTTAATTTGAAGAAGAATAAGACTACGTTGTTGTTGTATAAAGTCTATGTTTGTAAATAAGGTGGACCATAAAAAGCTTGTTTTCAAAATGTAAACAGATTTACATAGGTATCGAATCAATTAGAATTTTGTCGCTTGTTTTTATTTACTCTTAATTGGACGTGTGCGATTTATCACTTACATAATACGATCTTACAAGTCCTTGATTTTTTTAAATCCTTATTTTTTTTGTTGAATTTCTAACAAATACAACTGAGTAAAAGTACGCACGTTCCTTTAAAATGTTAGCGGCGTTTTTAAGCTTATTATCAATTGTGAGCTCAGAGATGCTCAGATTGCCTTAATAGAACCTATAATTTATTATTTTAGATGCTTACATATTTATATGTATCTTTTGTAACGGACAAATGGCGAAGTTTGTGAGTCTCAAACCTCCAAGTGATTAAACATTATAATATTATAAATAAAAAAATTCCGAAAGTTAAATAAAAACCTTAAGGAGTATCACCCAACCTAAACTTACAACCACAACCTAACATTTGCTCTTTCTTGGCGCTCATCTCAAAGTTTTAGGAACATAATAATATTAAATATAAAAATATAAATATTTATCTATTTTCTAAATAACATTAATTAATTTTCTCCCTTTTGGTATTATTGTTCAATCGTGTTTAATTTTTTTTACTTTGGATTGAACTTACTTGGAACTCAAAAAGTAATTTATTTAATAAAATGTTTAATATAGTATTTAAAGTAAACAAGGCATATGCAATTGTTTTTAATTTTTTAAAATTAAGTCACCTAGTACATTCTGTTAAAAAAATTTAACATTAAATTAGAGTCCAACCGAAACTGGTTTTCCGGCCGAAAACGAAGTTGAAATTTCCGTTATGAATAATGCCCTCCCTATCTTGGGCAAAGTAATAAAATAGGTGAACTGTAGTGTTTTTTATACTAACTAATACTAATCAGAACTATGCCAGCCCATATTCCCGTATTGGTAATTTCAGTGATATGGACCTGCAAGTAGGGAATTATTCATACTTCCCGGTCCAAGTGATAAATTCAAGCTATCTCAAACACTGACTTATTACATGGACCACGGGCCGTCGGGTATTAATAATAATGGCCGGTCCTTATCAATGCCTGTAACATATATACTTCTTTTGATGGGGAGGTTCCAAAAGTTTTGAAGACCAAAAGGGCCTCGCTTTTGAAAACCATTCCATTTTAATCATTTTTATATATTAAGATAGTGTTGCCGCAATCAATCAACAAAGTTAGGCGAGCGCACGACAACTTCCAAATTCAGTTTCAAATTGGAAATTTCGGTCGGAAACTTTTATAATAAACGTTTTTGTAGAAATAATTTATTAGTTACATTTATGACATCCATAAATCTTCATTCAAATAATACACATAAAAAAAATTGTTGATCTTTTCTTTTTATCAGAAATTTTGTATAAAAGCATTGTTATCCCCTGAACCATAAAAGTCACTTGAGTTTTACCTTTAAACCGACGATATATAATGGAAAGAGTTAACCCCTCTTCAGACGGCTCGAGGTAAAAATAACAGGAAACAATTGGCACGACAGGGTTAAGTCACTATATTAAGTCAGCTGATGATCAATCCAGTGGCGTCTAGAATTTGTGCTTTTCATTTTGCTTTGTGATAAGCGTGATATTTGTTAAAAGATGTAATCTCAAATGGTTTTTGTTTATAATATATATATTATAAATGGGTTACAACTTAATAATATTTTTAAAGTGTTGTGTAAATGGTTGTTATAATAATACTTTAAATTGTATTTCTTCGGAACTGGTGTTGATACTTATTTTATTTAATATCATGGCCGAAAAGGTTCCAAGTGATGTCAAAAAACCACCACCAATATGACGGAATGTCAGAACCCCTTTAATATACATACTCTGATACCGGAAATTGTTTCAGTATTGGCAGACTTGAGTTCGTTGAAAGTGTGTTCCTATTACCTATTAACAACAAATTCTCAAATAAAAGATGCTAAGAAACTAGGGGAGAACCTATTATCAAGACAACAATACCTCATCACATTAAGACTGCTTACAGTATTTCTTTTGATAAATAAAAAAATGCTGTGTTATCTGTTTTGTAAGGCATTTAGAAACACTTTTGAAGTGCAGTGTTCAGCTCCACTTTAGGGTGCTAATTATACTAATGACGGTTTTACAAAACTTTATAATAGAAAACTATTTTATAAAAAAAAATCATTTTTATTAAAAGCTTAAGAAGTTTTTAAAGATAATGCTCTGGCATGTATGTGAAATATGACGCGCATAGGACTTTTGAAAACTTTGACATCACAAACCTGTTAAACAACCTCATACTTGCTACTAGTAAAGATGATGTTAATGGAAGTGCATCTTTAATTTCCATACTTGTATTGTATTGTAATAAATGGGGTCGTTCAGACCCTTCTCCCACTTTGACCAAGAAATATCTTTGGTGGATACTGTACATTAGTTAATCCTCTCAATTTCCAAACTTGTTGCGAAGCTGGAAATATTTCGGGAAGCAAGCTAAAACACTTCTTCCAGACATTTTAGCCTTTGCCGTGATAATTTCGTGCATTTGACATAGTATATTATATGCTAGGCGGTTTCGCTCGATCGATTACAAAACCTACAGCGTTTGTTTTCTGTCTTACCTAACTTTTTAAGGTGCTACCTCAGAGGGTCGTTACCTACAAAATTTGTGACAACTCTAGTTTTGCCCTTTTAAAGCTCTAATTTACCTTACTTATTTGAGTCGAAATGCGAGTTTATCATTTTACGCCAGAATCAAACATGTCAAACGTGTCGGTACTCAAAACCCAATTCAGCGGATTGTTTACAAATGTTCTGAAAAATAATGTATTGAATGGATCGCACGTCCACCTTATATAAACCGAATTTACCAGCAAGTGATTTGGAGCGTAAATGGGCATTGGGTGGCTCAAAAGGCGATAGTTAGATTAGGAGTTTGTGAATGAGTTGCTCCTATAAAAGTACCATTATGAAAGCCCCACAACGAAGGCAAAAGTGCATACACTTAGACGATGCCTAGATGTAGAAATAATATAAAAATTAAAATATCATATCGCCGGTATAACAACGACGTAACTGCAATAGCATGACATTTTGACATAACTAGGCAATTAATTTCCAAATTATAATCCCTTTATACGGTAAAACAACAACAGTTTTGTTTGACGAGGGAGAAAGAGTAGTGTAGTGTATTATAGTGGGAGACTAAAAAGTGGAAAAAAGTTAAAAAATGTTTAACTAAGTTAGGTCACAAATGTCAAAAATTCAAACTCTTATGCTTATATTTATATACAAATGAATTAAATTTCTACATATTTGGGTTTTTTTCTCTATATTTGTTCGTACGAGTGGTCCAAAGACTTCATCGACAAGAATTATCGTTCTAATAAAATGTAACTAACTTTACCACCTTGAAAATAGTGTAGTTAAGTTAAAACTAGTTATACCGAGGACTGAATGCCAAACACTTATTCCTAAATTACACTGATGTTGCCAAACGCTTTTTGTTTACATTTAAAACTATATAATAATGGTAGGGTAGCCCAAGAGGAAATTTCGGGATTTACTACAGCGCTGCAGATACCATGTACCCAGTTAAGTACCCCCACCAAATATGAGCCCGGTATACAGGCCGATCGTTAAAAACAAAAATATATCCACCAGAAATTTTCGAGCACATCAGATTAAGATTGAGTAAGTTAATTACCTGCTAAACAGTGTATATTGCACTAATCTGAAAATTTGAGAGTAACGTAAAGAAACCGGAGGGCTACAAAGTTGTAAAAAAGACGTTATTTTGACATTCTCGAGCGTGACTATTTTTGTATTATTTTGAAGAAGATAGCTTTAAGGATAACGAAAAATATATAATCCCATACGATCCGAACCCTTTCCATAAGCTGAAATAATAACAGTACTTTTATGACATATTTAAAAATCTATAGCCGCTTCCCTCACCGATGAAAAGGTATAAATTATAAACCATTTTTCTTCTTATCATCTAAGCTTTACAACCCAATAGGTCTCTATGGGTAAATCACCATTTAGTATCGTGGCCTCCCCTACTATAAACTGATATTCGTTTTTCCTCTTTCCTTTTAAATTTATAATTTTACAATTGTTTCGTTGTTGTACCGGAGTGACGATATTTTACTGAGATAAAAAGTTACTAATTTATTACATTGGAATTCGCATATTAAGATATAAAAAAATATTAGGTTATCAAAATAAATCTTCTCCTATTCATATAAAACAATTGTAGAATAAATATTTTGCGATAATATTTAGAAAAATTCAATTGATTTGCTGATTGGCCAAGTTGTCAGACTGTCTTTAATGTACCTTAAGTGCTAAAAACAAGTGATCCAATCCAAATTTTTTAAATTGTTAAAATATCGAAAATGAATATTATGCTATTTTTTTAATGGGGTTAAATTTATTTTAATCGATAAGATAATGTGAAGTACAAGGTATTATTTTAGTAAAGAATAAACGCACATAATATTACCTCTTATATTTTTGTTTATTTACCCAATCTTATTTTAAAAAGTATCATTGTCTAAAGATATGTTTGGTATGTAACAGAAACCGGATGTATCTACTTGATTAGTTAGGTTCGTAATTCTGAGTATAATGGTTTTCATGTTGAATGTGCTAACTTTTTTTATTCCTAGCCTTAAATATTTCTCTTTGTCTCTAAAGAAAATGCCACAAAAATCGCTAAACCATTTGCTAGCAACTTTATCCTGGCTCTTCTTAATTAGTTCTGTCCTAAATTGTTTTAAACTACCCCAGGTCAAGAAAAGTCACAAAAAATGTGCTTTTGAGCTTACACCTATTTTAACTCTCCTTTTGATATTTGACTTTGTAATCCCTTAGCTCACATCCACGATGGTAAACATGTATGTACTTTCCATTGCACATAGCTTGTATGTTCAGACTTGTTTCTCTTTTCTCTTTATGTATTCGGTTACGTTAAAGGTTTTTCTATTTTTCGTGCCAGTGTTTAGTTTACTGCTTCAATAGCAGTCGAAACTGATTTGACCTCAGTTTTTAAGCTTCAATAATAACATGGGAACTATATCCCCCGAAGTGTCGACAGGCAAAAAAGTCACTGGTGAGACAAAACGGAACCAAAATTTTGAAAATTATAACATCAAGCCAAGCAATTGGCAAATCGAGAAACCACATAAAAGGTGACTTTGTTATAAATAAAATATTTCCCAAATTATAACGAAGCAAACAAAGAAAGACACTGTGACTTTATTTACAAAGACGATTTTTTTCTTTTAAATTAAAACTATGTTAATAGAGGTTTAAAAGGTTAGATAAGATTAGCTTGGAGGTGGATTGTAATCCTTTAACACTGCAACCTGCTCAGGTTTATTGTATATCCTCCATCCATATGTAAGAGCACGCTATCCAAGCCAGTCTTTTTAATTAGACTCCACAATCTTGAAACTGGCTCCTTGGTAAATATTGTTGCTTTAGGTTTTTCCTCACACAGCCTTGCAAACCGCAGACGACAAAGGACTTCGCAATAGCACCATATGTGTTCTGCGGTTTTCTCTTCTTGGCAGAACCATTCAGTCTGCAAAAGTTAGTTGACCCACTATAATTCTTACTGCCTTCCGGTTATAACTCAGAAGGTCTTTTGTAAATTCCGGCGAGTATGCCTTTATGATTTTTTTCGCTTGACGCTGTCCTGGTGTTCTTATCGACCAGTCTTGGGATTCCCTTATGCCATGATCTAATAGATGACCTTACTTGGCATTACAAAATACCACAGTAGGGCTCGGGGCCTACCATTGCCCTGCCAGCACCCTCCTTTGCCAGTTCACCGACTTTCTCATTGCCTTAGTGACCTTCATGTCCTGGACCCAGGTTATAATTATAGTTAAATTAATTAATAACTGTTACTATGGACATGCAATACAATTAACATGTATAGAGACCAAAATTAAGCAATAGAGCATATTGCAATTATTTGCTAAAAACATGTTTGTTGTTGTTACGAAATAGTATAAGTTACTCACATAAATGGATTAAAATATGAATATCACCTTATCCACGGTATGTCCAAATAGTTCAAAAGCGATTTAACTACATACGTCATGACATATATGATAATTAGTACAGTAATTGCCCAAGTGACAATAATTCGATAACCCAAAAGGTTATCAATTATCAACCAAAAATACATGTATCTTCATATGTTACAAAATTAGATTGTTTTGGCTTTGAACAATTTTTGCAAATTATCTTCGCAAGTTTAAAACAGTGTAACGAAACCGGGTGTTTTTTTCTCGTTAGATCTTATCGATCGGCTATTCATTAAATTTTTCTTCATTTATAAAACATTCAGAATATCTTCTTAAGCCACGTACAGACTTGGATACAACGACATATCAATCGGCGAAAACATTTGTTGGTCGACTCTATCTTGAATGTTGCACATCGGTCGGCCGACTTGATGCAAACGCCATTGCAACATCCGTGGACGTTTTCATCCAAGGAATCGGCAAGACGCCTGTTTTTCGTTTAATATGGAAAACATCGGCAGGTTTTTACAACCTTTAAAACTAGTGTGGACGCGAAACACTTGTATCTGCAAATGTTGGCCAACTTTGTTGTACTTGATTGTATCCAAGTCTGTACATGGCTTTACAATTTCTTAGATCACTTATGTAATTATCTTTCACAAGCTTTTCTGTACTTTTTTTTAACACACTTAAAAAGTAAAAATCACGTTAAAAACAAATAGCGATTTTCCATCTATTTAATTTTGGATAGAATGCTGCGCAGTTAGTAATATTTCTACACACTAATAAAATGTACAAGGCTTGCTTAATTTTTTTTCTACGAGCGTTAAAAATAATCTGCTACTATTATTTTAATCGTTGTCATAAAGATAAAGTAATTTATCTTAGTAAACTACCGAAGGTGTTGAAAAAAGTAACTTTTTTACCAATTGGAAGTTTGTTCACACCCTAAATTAATGTTTTGATTCAATATCTTTTTTTAATTACAAATTTATGCAACGTACCTACTAGTAAAGGCAATTTTAACTAAACCAAAGCTCAAGTTACCATTACTTGTGTTAGTTAATGTGTCACTGTCAAATTTAACATTTATTGGTTTTACTCGTTGGATTTCCGCACTTGCCTGACGGCCCTTACAGTCCAACCTCCCAATCGGAAAAGAAAAGTACCACTTTACGCATTTTAACTAAATATTATTTGGCTTTCCTTCAAAAAAAAAAAAAAAAAAAATTGTTTATAATTATTTTAAGGAAACTTAAACTTTTTATATATTGTGAAGGGCTATTTTGCCATTGCAATTAAAAAAATGAATTATTTATTATAAAATAATTATTAAAGGTTAAGAAAACTTCACTTTAATAAGGTTGCAACCCCTAAACATATGTTCAAGTTCTTCCGGTCAAAATTATTTTATAATAATCTAATCATAAAACAAGTTTGTAATGAGGCTGCAAGACGTGAACTGATCCCTTGGACGTGCCTCAAAAATGTGGGAAACTTTTTATTAAAAATTACTAATGATTTGACTGAAAATGTAAAAACTTTTTAAAGCATTTTTAAATATTAATCCGATGGGTTGGGGTAGATCCGATCAGCTTTTTTTTTAATTTACTGGGATTTCTATTATTTTCTGAAAATGTATGATACATTTGGCCGTTAATCATTGGCCTTGTGTCAAAACAAAACATAACCCTTTTGCTTTGTTTTTGATCGTGCGGATTTTCACCACGTTTTAGCTGTAAATAAGCAATAAATATCAAATATCTGTATTTATACTTTTTTAATTGTAATAAAAACTAGATAAATCATTAAAAACCAAAAAAAAAAAAATAATAAAACGACTGATTTTGAAACTTCTGTTCAACTCCGACTAACCCTGGCTTTAACTTAGGTCAGCAGGATCTAACCCGAGTTAAGGATCCTATTAATTTATGAACACGGGTAGAGACTGGCCAATCCTTTTTAAACGGGTTTCATGGACTGGGTTAACCCAAGATAAATATTTAAAAATGCCTTTATTAAAAATGGCTGATGATGCGACTTTTTCATTACTTTTGTTAAATTAATGGACTGGTTAAATATACACCCTTAAGTACCATAACCAGGTAAGTAAATAAAATTTTTATTTGCTGTTTGAAAGTTTAGGGGTTGTCCTGAGACAACCATTGATATTTTTATTAAGTTTGCTGCTCTAGAATGATAAAAAAAACGAAATAAAATTGAACATTTTTTATTTGGTTCTGAGTTTATTTAAAAAGGTATTTCAAAATTAATGTGATATTCTTATAGCCACTTTTGGTTTCTACAAAATCAGGTTGATAAATTTAAGATCCGACGTTTCGTCTTCCTACCGCCATTATCAAATTTGTTTTTTTAAATAATTGAAAAATTTAGTTTTGTATAATAATTTTGTTTCAAAACTTTACCGACGTGTACTTATAAATAATTAAATTTGAGAATTAAACAATGTGATGTACCCGCCGTAACCTACCACAAATAAGATTTTGCAATAGGTTCAAAATAACATATTTCCTAATTATTTTGAATTTGTTGCTGATGCATAGAAATTTTCATATGTGGTTATTGCACCATATTTTGATTATTTGAGATTATTGTTACCAAGTTAGTTTGTTTTGAGTCAAAGATAGTCTAAAGTTTGGAATAAAAATTATTCATTTTGGTTTTGAATTCTCATCAAAATTTCTGAAGGAGTGAATTAAATGAAAAATGTTAAAAATACCTTTTACGTAACGCATTAAATTTTTTTAAAGTATGTATTGAATTTTTTAAAATATTTATATTTGTAGTTGTAACAAAAATACAAACTCAAGAAACAAAATTTAAAAAATAGTAATGTCCAAAGCCCGATTACACGAAAACGGCTTATTTGACGACAACTGACTATAAAAACTTATTTAAAGGAAATTTAATTTTCTTTTAGAATTTTTTCTTGTTAAATTTTTAGTTTAACAATATGCGCGTTTTGCATTAAAAAATTGTTGTCCAAAAACTGTTAGTCGCGAAGATAGACCTTTTTAATATTGATATTAAGGACTCAAACCTCCACAATATAATTTTTTGTTTTTGGAGATACGAAGTCGTTTAAATTAGTAAAGTAGTAGCATTTTGCTGCTGATTACCGTGCTGCCAACAAAAAAAAATTGAAGATCGGGTTTTCGATTTATTGCAAAATATAGCTATTTTTAAAATAAGACACCCTGTATATAATATCACCATTCGAAGGATCTATCAAAGAGAGAAATTTTTATTAGTTTCGGAAATGTGGCCATCCTTGGGAACTGGATAGTAAACTGGATTTTTTCAAATAGAACACCCTGTATATTGCACCACCAATAAATCGATATTTTAAAGAGCTTTTAAAAATACCACATTTGATATGTCTATCTCTTATAGTTTTGGAAATATGGCCATCCAAAACTAAATATTATGTTAGCTCTAAGCTATAAGCACTAAGTTTAGTGTCAAAGATAAAATAGGCATTATCTAATATTTTTAGATTTGAATGGCCATATTTCCAAAACTATAAGAGATTAACATTCAAATGTGGTAATTTCTAAAAGCTTGTAAAAATATCTATTTAATGGTGATGCAATATACAGGGTGTCCTATTTGAAAATTAGCAATTAGACATCTCTAGCGAACTAATATATTTTATAATTGTTTTATTGACGCTTCGCAAAAACTTTTATGTTTTATAAAGTAGTATATCGCGATAAATTTGTTTCGCTTAACTGTTCTTTTACTAAAATTGTTTTGAAAACGTTCTTAAAGCAAATTTATGAAATAATTATAAAATAGGTAATAAAACTATTTTATAAATGTTTATAAAATAATTTTAATAGAGCATATTAGCTCTGAATGATTTTTACTCTAAAAGAATTTTATAAAGGTGATTTTTGGATTAATTTATCGCTATAAAAGCAATTATAAAACTATTTTGTTATCAGCATATTACCTAATAATAAAATAGTTTTTTAATTGTTATTAATAAAAGTGAATTGCTCTCTGCAGCAAATTGGTATAAAAGAGAGTAATTATAAAATTGTTATTTTATAGTTTTACAAAAAAACAGTTAAAAGTCAAACATGTTACATAAGGAGGTCTTTTAACATTAAAATATTAACAACAACAATAATTGTAAAACTATTATAGAATAACCTAATTTTTTTATTTCGTCAGACAATATTTCATTGCATATACAAATAAAATGTCGTGCATCAGTAAGTGGAACAAAATTAAAAGAAGTGGTACATTTTACAGTAAAAAAAAAAATATCATCCTCTCCAGCTCCTCTTCGGCGACTTCAATATTATATAAATGGCTCCTTTTAAGTTTACATTTCATTTTAAACCATGTGTCATCAGGTTTTGAGTTGATGTCTTTAATTAGCTTATCAGCCCTATATTTAGGCCACCACAACAAATTATTGTCTTCCCACGAAGAAGGGACTATAGTTAAATTTTTCTTATTTTTTTCAATTGTTTCCACAATTTTAAACATCCTAAAAATGTTTTTACTATAGAAAGGTCACATAGAGTATATGGATTTTATATAATAATGTAAATATCCCTAAAAATACTTACTTTAATTTTTATTGCAACAATAAATACCAAATACCAACTATTTTAGGTTAGGAAAACTTGCTTTGTATGGAGCAATAATAAAACAGTATGGGAGCCTTTTGTTTTATAAGATCATTATAAAAAGCTTTTATAAAATAAAAATGAAAATATGCTCTGTTAAAATCCGTTAACTGTTCTCTAAATATATTATTACAGGAACAACACCAGCGCCACCTATAAAGATTACGCGCGCCTAACGTCGCGTCCAACAAACAAGTAATATGGCGGGTGCTGACAGGACCGGATTTAATTAATTTGCATATAATTTTTTAGACCACAGACTCTTTCAAATTTTGTTCCACGTTTGACCACTCATACCTTTTTACCATATTTCTTATTTAAATTAAAAATAAGTTCATATATTTGCTTTTAATACCTTGACCTTGATTATACTGGGTAGCTACTTTATTTTATTGTTAATAGGCAGCGCCGGATTTACTCTTCGGCGGCCCATAGGCAGAGCATGTGGTGGTTTTTAAGAAAAGTTAAAATGATATTTACTTGAACGTGCCCTAAAACGTCCGTCAGGATAGGACTTACATGTTAAATATGCAAATTTTAAAAGCTTATATCTCGAAATTTAGTCCCGCAAGGCCTATTTAAAAATATCCTATGTATAGAGGACACTTATAAGTATGTGTATTCGAAGTTTTAAAAAATTCTAAGAAAAGTGATTTTTTGGGATGGTCCTTAAATATAACAAAATGGTGGACTAGACACCAATCTCGTGGTCACCCGTTATTTGTTAATTTTTTATCAATATAAATTTCAAACATAATTTTTGAAAACGGTGGGTTACTTTAATTAGTTTTCTATGTTTTGATTTTTTTCCGTAAAATGTTTTGTTTTTTTTTTAATTTTATTTTAAAGATGAAAATTTTATTCCTATCATAATAAATAATTGGTATCAATGCATCGGTAACGGGTTAGCATCGGTTAGATGTTAAAAGTTTAGGATATTAAGCTCTTTATATTAAAAGCAGTCCTCTTCGAAATTATTTATTTTTTAACTATCCTGTGTTCGGGACTCTAGCCACGTACAAAGTAAAAACAACAAAGGAAAAATAAATATGGTTTTGCTTTATTATTTTAAACGACATTCCACAATTCGAGATATTTTGAATGGATTTTAACAAACATCGTTTTGTTTTAAAGAAAGACAAATTTCGTTAAATTGGAATTGAAAGAACTGGAGCTAAAATATGTAACAGAAACACGATAATGGGAAGTATACTTACAATTCTGGTTTTTAAGCCAACAACGGGAAAAGTCAGGGCCGTGCCTATCGGGTGGTGCAAGTGGTGCAAGGCACCAGGGCGCAATGCTGCGGGGGCGGAAAATTTCGAAAAAACGGGCAGACATGTTTGAAATGGATGGCGGTAAAGTTGAAAATGAAACGATGTAATTTTAAAGTGGGGACCTTTTTTTTCTCTTTAAAAATTTAAATTCCTTAATTTACCAAAAGAAATTGTGTTATGGGGGCGGCCAAAATTTGTTTGCACCAGGGCGCAACTCACCGTAGGAACGGGCCCTGGGAAAAGGGACATTACTAGGGTATATTTACTAATATACACTTTACAAGAAAGCAAAACCCTGGTACTCTTACGGCCGTATTCACCAAGCTCCAACTAATATTTATTAGACTGATAACCTGCTAATGCCAATGCCAAAAAGCAGGCTATCAGTATGATAAATTAGTCGATACTTGGTGAATACGGCCGTTAGGCAGGAGCGCTCGTCATAAAAAGGAAAACATTGCCTTTTATTAAAACATTTTACTAAAAAAACTACTTAATTGTAGGTAAAACATATCGACATCTTCATACCAAAACCACGTATCAGAAAAATGAATTTACAGGATAGCAAATAACTTTTTTTTTTAATCAGATTGTCTCTAATATATTATGTTGTTTTGATTCTTTTTTAATAGTATAAGGGATTGTGAGAAAATGATAAACATTTGGGTTTTGGCAAAAATTTACGCCTAATCATTAAATTACAAGCACTATTGACTAAAACCCAATTTTCGCAAAAATTCTGATACTTGGTATTTAAATGAAGGTATCGATATGTGATTTACTTTAGTACACCTCTGTCTAAACAAATCCTGTTTAATTGTCATAACAGCTACTTACGAAGCATATTTGTTCTTATTCGGACAATTTTGATTTATAAGGTGCTTATAAGAAAGTGGCCATTTTGGGAGGCTTTAAAGCGACAGCCATATTAATGCGAATCTCGATCAACATTCTTAAATTAATTTTTTCATATCTCGTAACATTTTCATAACATATAAATATGATGGACTGCTTTGTTTATAATATAGAAGGTCCTAATAAACTATTTACCAAAAATATATATAAACATATTTTTTTATTAATTCATTCATATTTTATATTTCCATAATTATTATAATTCGGAAGGCGCGTTAAAATTTTATTAGAATTGTACCATATATTTAACAATAAATTTAATTTCGCAGGTACATCTGCTCCATAGGTAAATTTCTTTAATCATTCATTTTATTACTTTTTGTACCAAATCAGCCATTTGTCATTTTAGTTTTGCTACCATGTTAACAGATTTTAGGATCTTTCTACAACAACTGAAGAGACTAATTGCATATTCACAAATAATTTTGTGTAAATAGAAATGTTAAAAAACATTTTTATCGTGTAACTATTAGTTCTCGTAGCAAAAGTGCTATAGTTGCAAGTTTGATAAAACATTTACAAAACCTTTTTATAATAGCTCTAAAAGGTAATTTTAATATCTCATTTCATCCTAGTAACAGAGCTGTTCTAAAACAGTTTTTTAAATGTTTTTTTAATTTTTATTAGACACTTATAAATGTTCTAAAAACTGTTTTATTATAGCAACAAGCAACATTTATAAAGCATGCGTCTAACAGAAAATTTGTTTTATAACGCGCCAAATCCGTGCTTATAAGAGCTGTAAGAACATTGTGAAAGTGTTTATAAAATACTGGATGTTTTATAAATACGTTCTGTAAACGTTCTAAAAGCCATTATAAAA